>VZTV01096712.1:0-16855 GCA_013400875.1 Anhinga rufa | reverse complement strand
AATTAATTCAACTATCAATAGAAGACTTCTGTGGGGTTTTTACTTTCTAGATTTTTTTCCTGGTGTGATAGATTTTCCTGTTTCAAGTTAAGCAACTGGATTTATTAATACATGACAACCACTGATGATAGCTTGAGAAAGAAAAGATAAGTGTCTATGAAAAAAAGATGATACAAAATTAGTTTACATTTTCCACCGTATTACAAGAAACACAAAGATACAGTTCTGTAAAGCATAACAAAATAGTCATCAGTACATGATGCAGTGTTGACAAAACTGTAATTTATTTTAAGTATTGGGTTCGTACCTTTACATTCAGGAGAAAAGATAGATACTAACACTAGGGAGAAAGGTAAGACAGAGGAGTCCTTAATTTATCATTTCCAAAATCTTGCAAGAAATCAGAAAACTGTTCTTCAGAGAATTCATGGATTAAAAGAGGATACCAGCCTTTGCTTCCCAGTTCTCAAGTTGAATTAATTGTTTCCACTGATATTACTTCAGAAATATTTACTAATTATTTAGTCATTATATCAAAATATTTTGTTTATTAACACAACATTTTAATTTCTTCTGCTTTCTTCCTACCTGCAAGCATACAGAGAAATGAAGCTGTCTGAAGTTCCAAAACATGTCTCACAAACTTACACAATTCTGGGGAATTAATTCATGGCATGGGAGAATAAAAGTTTAATTGTGTTTCCAACATCCATCACCAGAGGAACAGAAATAATAACACATTTTATTTTACTTAAAACTATGTGCCTTTCCCTTCTCTTGAGAGCTTCATTAGAAGCAGAGAGAATGGGAGAAAGCAGAAGGAAATTACCACCCATTAGAAATAACCATCCCTACAGACTGATTAAAAAACCCACACTGAACAGTAAAACCGATATATGTATGTGGGTGTATATATATACACGTACATATGCCAATATATACACATGTGCAAACATATACAACTGTAGTATCATTTTAGAGTAGATATATAGACATGGAACATGGGAGGAAATGGTCAGTGTTCAGGTCTCACTGCACTATAGAGTTTGACAGAAATAAGGTAATTGCTATACCTGGTGCTGGAATGGGCTTCTAGGTACCTTAGTTTAAATGTACCTACAAATAAGGGAAACAATTCCACTGAAGTCTTCTGTGTAGCTACGGTTCACAAAAATATTCCAGTGCTTTTTCCACTAAGGGCTAAGCATGTCTCCTCCTTTGTTGACAAACTGCATAAACCAGCTTGGAGCTTCTTAATGCACAGCCATCAGCCCAGTCACAACTCAGTGATGGATAATGCAAGTCATGAACCATTGTATGTGCTCCTTATGGTGACAGTTCTTAATTTCTTTTCTAGAGAAAATGCTAATCTATCAATCTTTGAATTGCCTGCATCTAATCCTTGCTCGGGAAATATCTCTTGACATAATCAACTTTATCAATAATTGCACAATAGCTAATCTCTTGCTGAAGAAGAAAACATTGAGAAGGCGTGGCGGAATTACTACAGGAATACTTTGCCTGTCCCCTACATCATTCCTAGACTATTAGGCCTCAGAGCTCAATATAGTTCAGAAAATTTCACTGATGGACCCCTTCAGGGCATTACTACCAGATTACTACCCATAATTTGATGACAGGATATGTTATAAACATACACAATTGCTTGAAATATATTAATTGCAATGTATGCTGTTGTGCTAAGCTCTTGCCGGCAGCTATGTCAAAATTAAATCCCTTCATTGTTGTTTTCATATGCATGGATATCATTAGATTATTCTCATGGCAGCTGTACATCCATCTTCCAAGGGAATCCCATGGTCCATTCCAGTTATCTTGTTGGTCATCCGCATGGGGGACTTTGTGAAAAGTAAAGCTGTATTTGAATTTACTGCTCAGTAATTACTTCAGACACACTCCTCATGTGGACACCCTAGTGTGAGGAAGCTCTTCTGCTTTAACTCAGAAAATAGTGTAATCTTACACAGGGGTGATTTGGGGCTCAATAAAAAGTGTCAGATGAGGGTTAAGCTATTAGCACACTGTAAAAACTACTTTTGTGTTTTGTGTGCCTTTCTCCACTTGTGGATATGCCCTTATAGATTATCTCTTTTTCTATGTCCTTAAACTGCTTTCTCCTTCTACTTCACCTCCGCTATTTAAAAATAAATAACCTGCCATTGTAAGGTAAAGATTTATAGGCTCCACCAAAAATATCTGAAGTTTCACGTTCAAGAGACGCCAAGGTTGTCATGCATTAAGCCTGGTTTTGCTTGCTGTATCCATTCTGCAGAAAGTCTATCCTAACAATTTCTTTTCATAACTTCTTGGAAAACAGCCATAAACCTTTGGTGTCTTAAAGGTATCTTTTAAAAATAATCCCCTCAAAAAGTAAGGCATTGCCAGAAATACATCCTCTTATGTACAAATAGCAGGCAGTTCATTCAAATGCAGTATAAAATCTTCCATGAAAGAGACGCATCCTTGAGACAAACAGGAAAAGAGATTTTTATTTACTGTGAGTTAAAAAATTCCTTCAAGCTCCAGAGAGAATAAAAGTTTAGGAATTTATTACATATAATAGAAATAAGTCTAAAATAAATTAAAAACAATTAAAAGTGTTCTAGATGACAGTATGAACACATATAACATGCCAAAGCCCACCAAGCCTTCTATCAAATGTAAACTGTCCCTTTGATAGGATGTGGAGGCAGTGAAAAAAGGGAGACACACACACATCCCCCCCCCACCCTGCATGCTCATACACACACAGAGACTACCCTGGAATATTGGTTTACAAATGTACAGGGAAAACCAGGGGAGTCTGCATTAACGGAACTTTAAAAAGCATATAAAAAGACAACATAGAAAACCAAAAACATTAAAAACCATGCCCAGGGGTTGAAAGAATAATAATAAGAGACGCTACGCTCAGCTGCGCTGTCAGAAACACTCTTCTTAGACTGGGGCGACCTAATCACGCAGGGACTGACTGCAGCAAAGGTGAAGGTATGCATGCCGAGCTGCCCACCAGTCTCATGACACAGGTGGCTCCTGGCTTACTCTCCTACAATTTATCTCTTTATAATAAAGACTCCTATAAGACTTTGGAGGCTTTGTGAAGGCAGGATGGGGACTTAATGCTGTATGGTGGNCCAAGGCGTTACTGGGTGTAAAATGAACCATCTTTGGCCTAAGAGTATGGGTACAGGGTGACTCCCACAGCCCCTGGGCTCTAGACCCTTCTGCAGTGGTACCCATGTGTCATCAGAGATGTGCAGCCTAGGTAAAACCAGTTTTAAGGGTAATAAAGAGCCATTATCCAGCATATTAAAAAAAAAAAACAAACAACCCATGCCACATAGAGCAAATTCATGTGTGACACAGGATTACAGAGCAAGGTGTAGAATGTGACAGCACACATGCCAAACCGACCTCACACACATCCCAGAGTGAGGAAGAAACCGTTAACATCAACATCACACCCCTCACAGGAAAGGACTCAGGGGTGTGGGGGCGGGGTGTGACTCCCTGATGCCTCTTCCCTAGGTTGAAACCTTCTACCTTGAGACCCAGAGTGGGAGTGGAAAGGTGAGCAAACACCAGAGGAAAGGGTGGATACTGGAAAGGTGCTGTTTACATATTAAATGTATACAATACCATCACTGTCAATAGTATTGTAACTGGGCTAATGATTCTTTGATTAGACTGCCAAGATTTTAATTAGGCTAACAAAACATCCTACGTTTGCCCAGCAGCTTTGTTCCTTCCACTGACAGCAAGATTTTGAGCATGTCAAACTGGTGAGCATCCAATCTGCAACATGGCTGCAACAAAGTTGTAACAGACTCATGACAGCCTAAAACGGTCAGAAGCTCTACAGATAAACCTGAAACAAAGTGATTTAATAATAATGCATCATAAAAAAAAAACCCAAACCAAAATAAAACCCCATTAAAAAAATGGATTCCAAAAGCCAAACTGATTTGAGGCAATATTTTATCGCAATGACTGGGTTGGCTCATCTTAGGAAAGGGAACTTGACTTTTGTGTGCCTGGGCACACAGATGATGTTGTGCTAATAAATCTACATTATCACTAGTAATGCTGACAGGAGCAGTGTCACAGAAAACCAGTGACTTCCTCAATGTCTAGAAAAGAGCCGGTATTTTGCTGGTATTCCGAAAAAATGGCAGATGGGCAAAATAAGTTACTTCTAGAAAACAGTAAGGGCAAGCTGCAGGGACTAGGGATTTAACTAGAGAGAAAGATAATAGGGCATTAATACCTACTGGGCTCCCTGCCCATGAACAGGAGAGGCTTATCAGAGACACAACCAAACTTAAACCAATAACTTCTGGTCAAGAATATGCAAGATCATCCTTAAAATAAAAGTAAGCAAATACAAAACAACAGTAAAAGAAACAAGAAATATGACTCTCTGAAAAAATAATGTAATTATGCAAAAATTAAGATAGAACTCATTTTCTTTATCTAACCAAATGTAAACTGGGAAATAAAAAAGTGAGGTTTTTTTCCAAACCACCGAGAGCCATGCATTGTAAAAGTCCTCTCTCTTCTTCCAATCACATAACTGAAGGTTATCTGAGTTTGTTGTAAAGTACCTGCTGTGAATTACAGTAATCAGGCAGGGATTTATTCAGAGAGGAGGAAGCACACTAGAGCCTGCTCTATCAGGTGATGAACCTCCATCACGTGCTGTGGCACAGGCATCCCAGACAGGTCAGAGCTGCACTTCGCCATGTAATGAAGCAGCTTAGAACTACTTATTCAAAGCCTTGAACTTAATTAGCAGGAGAGTGAGGCAACTAACTTACAATGAATAAGTTGACAACTTTGCTTCTTTCTATTCATGAACCCTCTATGATTAGCACAAATTATTCTTATAATTATTCACATTTAATTCACCATATTATTAAAACAGTAGTCTACAGCTCATTCACCAGGAGCATGAGTGTTATAAATGGGTTTATTAATTTTGACTATATGAGTAGATCACATAGTTCAAGGTGTAAGGCTCAGAATCACAGTGTCCAGGCAATTATCTGCAGCACTGAGTTTTACATTAACTTCCCTGCTTTATACTCTGAACGCTGAATAAATGTTGGATAAATTGATTGTCATTGGTCTACTTCTTCACTAGGCACTTTTTGAAAAGTAACATAACTGAGGCAAAAGTAACACATGCAAGAGTTTGTAAGGGGAAGGGCAAAAAGTTATGAATGGAAAACACTAGGATTTTTCACAAGTTCAAATACTGAGATTTTGGACTAAGCTGTACTTTGAAAAGTTAACAAGCTCCCATTTAGTAACATACCTGCCATTAGGAACAAAACTCACAAGGGGATGCTTCACCTCAAAACCATACTTGTAAAGTTACTGAGAAAGGTATAGCAGCATTTAACAACCCAGCTCATTCAGTGCAACTCCTGCACTGGCACACGCACAGCACCTAAAGTACCTAAACCAAGAGCTTGCTGCCTTGCTTCTCATGCTGCCCTTAGACCTTTCAACACCTCTCTCCTTAAAAATTTCTCCTTTTCCTCCAATATTTCTCTCTTCCCACAGCAACTTGCCAGTCACCTGGGGGCTAACAACAAAGATAAATAAGGCACTTTTCTCTGAAGGATCTATTTCAGGAAAAGACTGACTGCAGCTGTGGTCCTCCCACAACTGCTACCCCTCCTCAGCTCCAGCAGTGGCTGAGAGGAAGAAATCTGAGTGTTAATGAAAAGGACATTTTAGATTATGGAATAAACCCTTCACTCAAAGACGGAGAGAGATGTTTTACTAAGGCTTGTAGTGACAGAGCAAAGGGCAATGGTTCTAAACTGAAAGCGGGTAAGTTTAGATTGGACAAGAGGAAGAAATATTTTAAGATGAGAGTAGTGACACACTGAAACAGTGGAGAACTCATGGATGCCCCATCCCTGGAAGTGTTCAAGGTCAGGTTGGATGGAGCTTTGAGCAACCTGATCTAGTGAAAGATGTCCCTTGTCCATGGCAGGGCAGTTGGATCAGATGATCTTTAAAGGTCCCTTCCAACCCAAACCATTCTATGACTCTGTGACTCCCTGTAAAAAAATCACAGAGATGAGAGGCAACGATGAGTAGAAGTATGAAACAATTTGCATGGGGATGGAGAGAAGTAGACTGGGAGTCTTTATGCTGGGGGGAAAAAACAAAAAGATATTTGAAAACAACTAAGCAGGACTCTCACAGCAGAGGGGAGGGAGGCACATCCAACCTGCCAAACTGTAGCCCTGGCCCTCCAGTCCCAAGGGAAACTCTTCTGTAGCAGCCATCCTGGGAAAAACCTGCATGCACACAGCTCTCACACAACCTGCACTTGGCCAGCAGGACTGTGAGGCCTGACGAACACCCATTGCACAGCAAGAGTGCTTTAAGCTCAGCCACAGATGTTGAGAAAAATCAATGAAGAACACAGAGAAATGAACAGGGTTTATCAGCTGAAACAGTGGAAATGGGGAATTATTGACCAGTAGATCCATAACAAATGGAATTTTTTGCTTGTTTTCTTTGTGATCTTTTTACCTGAGAAAGTAAAGCAAAGATGTCATTTAAGGCATAAGACAGTCCCTCTAGCTTAGAGGGTCCTTGACAGCCAGGAGGCTGGAGAGTACTCCAGCCCAGCCTCAGTACAGCCCCAAGCCCAGCGCAGTCCAGGATATCTTTGAGCGCTGGTAAGGCACACGTCAGGGACCTCCCAACGTCGTGATGGTGTCTACTGCCCACAGATGTTTTCAGGAAATATTTTCTACTGATAATTGTCAAACAGATAGCGCTGAGCTACAAAATACTTCTAGTCTGGCATGGGAAGTGGTGTCTGCAGTCTTTGGTAATTCCAATTTTTATGCTATATTTTTACACATTGCATATAACATTTGCAGCATTTTTCTAGCTCCGAACTAATGGAAACGCTGTAAGATGTCTCAGAATAGATTTCCCCTAGCTGCAAATTGAAACATTTTTTACAAAAGCATGAGCACACTAAGGCATATTATCTTTTAAAAATCGAGACTGTAGGCAGAGCACGTATGAGATTATATAACAAGAAGGGAGAGGTATAAATGCCTTCCTGTTTTTAAATGGAAACCACACCTTTCCCTCACCATGTATAGAATAGGTCAGAGGAAAGAAAAGCTGTTTCTGTTGTGATGGGCTCAATCTAGGGGTCAAGGCCTTTTGTTTGAGGGGACAGGCACAATGACAGGTAGCCCATCCCGGCTCTGCTGCTGTGGTCTTGGGGGCACCTGTCTCTAAAACCTCTGCAGCATCTCTTGCCATCAACAGGTTACCATCACTTTAATTATCTTTTACGACCCGTCTGCCCCGAAATTCAACACTTAGCTGAATCTTTAACACCAGCACCCTATGAGGATGCCCCATAATTTCAGTAAGATTTCAGTTATCACAGTTAGCACTGGTCAAAGTTCAGATTTCTGTAAGCACAAGTAAAACACTTTTCCAATCAACCAGCTGCCTATAGTAAGCAATACCTAACTATTTATGTTCAAATGTGTCATGAAAATACTCTTTCTGCTAACACAATAATGCAGGACAGCTGTTCAGTTGCCTGTGCAAAATGAGCTGATGGTTGTAATTTAATTTACAGTGGACAAACTACTCTACTGTAAGGAATATTAGTTGTTCCCTTTTATTGGTGGAAGCTGAATAGAAATTAAAAGTAATGTGCCCTAAACCTCCCTGTTCAGGAAATAATCCGCAAGAAAGCCTACTTAAAAAAAAAAAAAAAAAAGGAGAGGGAAGAGAAAGGAGGGTGTCAACTGCATATGAATAATACACAGACGTGTCCACAGTGATCTGAATAATTCAGCACATAAAATTATAAAGTATGTTTCACATCTGCCACTATAAAAGATAAAGCTATCTAGTCTGTTTTAAAAGTATAATGATTACAGGAGAACACTTCTGATTCACACTCAGGTCTAGTTTGAGTGCCAGCCCTGTGGTCCCCACAAATAAACATTTCAAAGCCCTGGGCTGAAAGAGCTCCAGCTGCAAAGTTTTAATTAAAACAGGCAGCAAAATTTTTAAGTGCCACCTGTTACCAGTAAACCCCAGCAGTGCCGAACTATTGGAGGAGGCTTCTGCACCCCTAGGCCACCTCCACCAAGGGAGATGTGCAAAGCTGCCCACTTCAGTTGCCTCTCCAGCTGCTTGCCATCAAGAACGTCACTCTCACCCACCCTTCCTGCACCCCATCTGACAGCACTGCTGAGTCTCCTTCTACACCTGAGTTTGGGGTACCAGTCTAAAACACAACCCTTCCAGACTCCTAGGCTTTCTGTGTGCAAAGTTGCAACAACACACCATCTGATACTACAACTGGTTCCAAGTGCATGTATTTTCCAACAAATGCTTCTTTTCAAAGAGGAGAATGACCAGTGGATAAATACCAACTGGCTCTGGTGGGTCCATATGTCTTTCAAATTTTCACTGAGAACAAGAGGGGAAATACAGCAAGTGGGAAACTCCTTCCTATCCTGCGGATGACAAATGACAGCCACAGCTTTACTATACCATTACACCTTACACACTCCACCTGATGTCACCCAGGTCCATCTCCTTCGGGGAAGCCAAGGAGGGCACATGGGGAGGCGCAGCTGCTGCTGCAAGGTGGCGCTTTGCTCCCGGCTGCAGAGAAGCAGCCCGTCATTCCCATCGCTGAGCGGTGCCAGCCAGCCTGTGCCACTGGCGGAGACCCACTCGCCGTGGGCCAGGTGCTGCCTCCCCGCCAGCCGCCCACGAGCCAGCTGGTGAGAAATGGCTCGGCGCCTCTCTCTGGACAAGTACCAGCAGTGTCCCCTGCAACTTCTGAACCATTTCTCATAAACTAACATTATGGTTACACAGGGCGCTACCTCGGTATTTTATATTAGGAGACCTATTGCAAACAGGTTTTTTTTATTAAATTATTTTATATTAAAATGCAGCAAAAAAATCCTGGTACATTTTTCTTCGATAAGAAAGTGTAGCTGCCAGCTAGTTTTTTCAATGTAAATTCCCTAAAGTCTTGATGGGGGTTTTGGGAAAAACAACTCAGATTTCCTCTAAAAACCATGACAAAATCTGCAGTATTGTTTTCATTTTGGAAAGTTACTTATACTGGAAAAAAAAATACACACTAGATATTAAAAAAGAAAATTGCTTTTAATCAGAATATAGAAGTCACTGTGTTTTTCATCAACGAACAACCAAATCCTTTCTTCTTTTGTACTCTGGAGTATTAACAGGTGGCCATAGCCCCTAGCTGCATGAAACTACCATATGCTACAGAGATCAAAATTAATAAACTAACAGTACAATGTGCCAGTTTATTGTGCTTGTATTTCATTTTAATTTTCTCCTTGGTGTTTTTATTACTAAAAAGTAATGTTTGGTGATTTTTAGCTTTAATATCAGTAGCTTCCTTATTAACAATTTTGAATTGCTTGTTTTAATATTGTACCTGGTAACTACATGTACAGAAATACATTTCTGACACCACATTTCAAAATACCATTTAATTTTTACTCCTCTATGACTCTCCATACTAAAAAGTTAGCAGTTCCATACACTTTAAATGTTTTAATAGTGGAAAAGTTAACAAATTTCCTCTGACATACGATTATGGGCACAATAAAACATGTTCTGAATCTCATTTAACTGTACAAATTCAGTTCTTGTTAAATAGTAACCAGCCAGCACAAAACATCACTTACAACCTTCTAGTCCCTTCTCCACTTAGCACCTTTAATGGCTCTTTAAAAAAATTCTGTTGTTTTCTTCCATAAAAAGTGTTAATAGTTGACAATGAAAAATAAACCTACTGATGCAAATACTAGATGCATATGGAAACCACAAAGCATGTCTGCACATGGAGGACATGAGCAGAGGTGCCTTCAAATATAAACAGGCGATGCTTATCCAGCTCTTCAGTGAGCTTCAGTGTTGGCTCCTAAACTAAAGTTTCTGCCAAAAACTACTAAAAATTCCGTGTCCAAAACCAGGAGGAAAAGATTGTCCATATTGTAAACCACTTGCATGACAATTATGGCCTTGATTTAGTAACCTTTTATTCATGTGAGCAATCAGGACTCCAGTGAGTAGTTTCATTGTCTTCTCAGCCACTACTTGTATGAAGATGCACTGTAAAAGGGTTTCCATCCTACCGCGCTTTAGAGGCATCAGCAGAGTGACTGCCAAGATTTACAGGATCCAGCTCAAGCTTTACATTGAGGTTACACTGGCTCAGACCCTGTGCCAAATTAGAGCACCAGCCTCCTTATTTAGAGCACCAGCCCCAGCTCTCCTCCCCCAGACATTTTTGGGAGTACCTTGTGCCTTGGAGTCTTCCCTCCTTCCAGCTGCTCATTGGCTATGCTGCTTTTAGCAAGAAGTTCTGAAAACACTATATACATCCTTTTGCCCTTCATCTTGCAATTTTGCAATACTGTCCCACCCTCAGGGCTGGTGCACCTTGATGCTTGGAAGAAAGGTCCATTCTGGGTTACAGACAGGTTACACGTGACTGCACGGCAGCGTCAGGGAGAGCAAATGCTATCATCTGGTTCCAGGGCCATTCTCTCAAGTGTATGGCACTAAAACTATTGGAAAAAAACCCAGCAGAATTCACTGATTTTTTTCTACCTTATTTCTACAACTTCCCAACTACTAAGAGAAACAAAGAGTCCTTTCACCCAGCTCCTTCTCCAACAACCCATGTCAGTTTTCCTCTCCATTCTCAAAGACTAGGAGAAGAGGAACAGAGGTAACGGTATTAATCCTTCCTTAAAGTACTAGCTCAAAGCCACTGAAATCGATGGAAAGACTTCCAGTGATTTTAATAGACTCGGATCACAGCCCTCAGCAGACATGATCTGTCTCTAGCATACACCATACTGGAGAAAAAGAAAAAAGAGCAGACAGACAGAAGTGCATTCTGCTTCCTGCTCAGGTATGATTAGTGGCAGCCGAATCAACACTGCTCAGTCACTGGGACCCCGGGACATTCTGGCAACTTCAAAGACACAACAGAAAACAAAGCAGAAAAGCCCACATACTAATCTAGTTTTTCAATATGCATGGGCTGCACTGAATTTTGTGATTCATGCTCCCAAACACAGGAGCTGAGGGGCTCTTTCCCTAAAAGAGATTGTTTCGACATTTTCTAAATAAAGCATGTTCATGTTTTATTTCCAGATGACACTTCAAAGCTAGATAAATTATATCATCGGAAAGCTTTCCCATAAGGAGCTTTTCAAAGGATACCAATTCCTGATTTTTTCAGGAAAAGAAAAAAGTCAGATCTAAAAATCTCAACTTTTTTTTAATTATTTTTTGTGTAACACAGCCATTATATAAATTTGAGTAAATTATTTATATAGAACTCATCCCAGACGTTTGGTTAAAAGGATGGCAAGACATCTTTTTACCTATGATTCTATGAATCTTTTTTGAGTTACCACTAAAATCAGAGCTTAATCCCCTAATCATTACTCAGAAAAAAATTTATGGAAATCAAACACAAGTTTTACCCAGAGAATGCAGCAGAACAATCTATAAACTATATATGGCTTTTCCTCATTCAAGCTGTTCTTCTAATTTTTGTCCCTCATTTTCATCTTGTTTTATTCTTAGTTCCACAGAAGCTCAGTGTAAGCACTACTCAGCTTTCTTATCATAGAATCATTAAGGTTGGAAAAGACCTCTAAGATCATCAAGACCAACCATCAACCCAACACCCCCATGCTTCCTAAACCATGTCCCAAAGTGCCACGTCTACAGGTTTTTTGAACACCTCCAGGGATGGTGACTCCACCACCTCTCTGGGCAGCCTGTTCCAGTGCCTGACTACTCTTTCAGTGAAGAAATTTCTCCTAATATCCAATCTAAACCTCCCCTGATGCAACTTGAGGCCATTTTGTCTCATCCTATCACCTGTAACTTGGGAGAAGAGACCAATACCCACCTCACTACAACCTCCTTTTCAGGTAGGTGTAGAGACCAATAAGGTCTCCCCTCAGCCTCCTCTTCTCCAGACTAAACCACCCTAGTTCCCTCAGCTGCTCCTCATAAGACTTGTTCTCCAGACCCTTCACCAGTTTCATTGCCTTTCTCTAGACACGCTCAGTGTTCAGCATGACAGAATATCGTCAATATACACCAAAAGGCTTTTACAAACTTTATAAGATCACAATATAATTGTGCTAATCTAAATATTTCTTATTTAGATCCCCTTATTTAGAATCAATTTAATGCTCAGCCTGTAAATTAAGACAAGTACTAACGGTTAATACAATCCAAATACCCAAAAGACAATAAAGAAACCCAAAACAAAATAACATTTTGTAGAGAAAGCATCTTCCATTACCTCAGCTTCACAGATCTATTTCAATTTACATTTAAGGAGATCTGAGACATCATAAAATAAATATAAGTATTAAGTTTTCAAGAAACATAAACTGAACTGTAATTCCATCACACGCAAACATATTTCGTCTTCTCAAAGAGATGAACTGTGGTTTCCATTGCTGGCAGAAGGCCCTCTTATAATAACATTACACATATACTGTAGCTCCCTTGATGTCTTTCATATTTTTTCATAAACAAAATTACAGTGACAGTGCTGTTCATTACAGGAGGTTTCATTAAAGAACTGGTTTATTTTAAGAAAACACCAGCAGAGAACTGTCTTTGGGGATGGAGGCAAGTAAAAAGTCTAATTATGCCTCCATGAAAATCAGGCAGAAATTATGCAAGATTTTGACACTGTAAACAGGAAAATCCTCCTAAAAGACACAGGGAACAAATTGTTCTACCATGGCACTGTGTTAATAAGCAGGTGCAGCCCTGTCAAGTTGCTGCAAGGTGACAAGTTTGGCCTCCATTAGAGGTAGCCTCCAGCTCCTTTGCTGGGGCAGGCAGCGTCCCAGCCCCAGCACTGGCCACCAGAAGGAGAAGCTGTGCTGAGGTGCAGTGGCTAGGGAGCAGGAGCTTGTCCCTTGCTACAGCCAGGTACTGTGGCGGGTGAAGCCCCACTACACAGTCCAGTCATCCTTTGCCATTGGGACTGCAGCTGGCTCTGCAAAGAGCAGTCGGGCCTCTCAGCAATTTCTTTTATTTTTACTTCTTATGGTGCCAATAAGACCAGCTCCTGCTTTCTGACTGGTAAATTTTTCATCTTTTTGAGTCTGCTGCTTCTCTTTCACACTAAATAATCTCCAGTTTGGGATTAATCAACTAAAAGGTCACCTCACCACTCAGAGTTTTCAAAAACTTAATCCAAATAATGCGATACGGTAAGTTTTTTAAACCATGTTTCTCAATCGAATAAGATACGCTGTCTCCCATTGTTACTGCAATTTACCTCCCTAGTATATGCTGCTAAGATAAGACACAATCAACACCATCTATGGCTTCAGGGGATGGGTTGATGGAAGAGTAATTTCTCATTTTATTTTTTTGTTGACGCTATTTTCACTCTGCTCTCTAGCACGACTGCTTTGAGGTATCTGTGATAAAGATATGCAGCCAAGAGCATTACTGGCTCAAAAATACTCTCACTTCCCTCAGAAAAATTGGTTCCAGGATTCCAAAAATCCTATTTTTAATCTTCTCTGTGAAGGCAAACATTATTGCCCTTTTCTACCCGGGCTCCCACAAAGTACTCAAAGTCACACACAAAAAAACGCATCTCCCTGCTGTCATTGTCCCTTAAGGCAGGTGCAGTGGTTGAATAGAGCCACCTATCTCCTCATACACTGAAGTCCAGACACTATGGGCTATGTCTGTAACCCAGCTGGCAGCAAAAGGCATCAAGCTATTACCTCTGAGGTATGACCACAATACCGTTTAAATGTGAGGTCCTTCCAGGCTGCTATGTTTCCTTTTAACAACTTCAACAAAAGAAAGTAGAGAGGGGCCATAGGATGGATTTTCATCATTCCATGCAGTTGTCAGGCTGTTTTCCTCTAATGACACTATGAATGCATAACTCACTGCAGTTTCAGAAACATATTTAATGCATGATATTTTAAGAGCTGTAGAAAACACAATATTAAAATTCTAACATGAAAAATAATAGCATTTTGGCTCATTACATTCTCTATTGCAGTCATCTGAACTGTGAGTAACGGAGTGGCATCCTGTCATCTGATTCTATAAGATCTGTGATCATGTTTTACACAATGTCATTTATTTTACAGATATAAGCAAGCTAAAGTCTTCAAGTTCTGAAGTAGATCATAAATGTTCTCTACCAGACATCTGAGAATGAGGTGCACTCAAAACTATATCTGCAGAATCAAGACACCAAAGAAAATCAAGTGAAAAGTGGAGAACAGCAGTACCAAAACTTCATGTATATAGTGGGATTTCTATTTTCAGTAACAGTAGTAGATGTTATACACTTACTCAACACACTTATATTTTTATTCTGTCTTCAAAAAAAGTGTTGTTTTTTTTTCCTGACTCCAGACAGTTTTGTTTGCTAACATTTCTAACATTGCTCTGAAAGCACTGGTATCATCAAAACCCTACCAAGAACCTCACCAGAGTACCTCAGAACTTCTCTTTCAGCACTGCTTTTTCCCTGCCACCACCTATGCCTACCCTTTGATTAAGAAAGATTCACATATTGCTAGGGGTTTATCACAGGTATAGCATTTTCTTAAAAATATTATTTGAGAACACCTGTTAGGTATTATAATGATCCAGCATAATCTGTCAGAAAAGTACAAGTCCACATTCAAAGCACATTCAAACACACCTGGAAATGCCATGGGTTTTCAATGCCTCTGTAAATCTTATAAATTTACATCTCCTACTTAGTAAACATTTTCTGATTGAAAAACTATTCATTGCTTCTGACCACTCTCACAAAAAAAGTAAAATGGCATGTATTTTAGGTGTGTTGATGTTGAGACAGATCTTCCCATTGAATTAAAATACTGTAATAAAATTCCCAGGCTTGCCATGATGACTCTTAGAAAACAAGCTGGGACTTAGGTAGCTGCATAATTGTTGGCTTTTATTTTGCATCATTGTTTAGTTTTATGAAAGCAAGAAAATCTAGAATCCTAACGGAACTGCTTGAAGTCTGCTGCCTTCTCCAATCCTAGAAAAAGCTACTCTGCACCAACCTAAATCACTGCAACCAACTTGGAATATCTGGCTGACAAAGCTGGAACGAACTCCTATCTATCTTGCCACCACCCTCTGCCTTTCTGGGCATCTCAGAGGGGGATGCCTTAGAAACAGAATAACCTCATAGTGGTAATCCACAAGTATATGTTCCCAGCTTCATAGCACCCTGAGATTTAGCAAGACAGAAGGCTGCTAGGTCAGAAACTCTATCTACAGTTAGTGTTTTCTTTATAAAAACAAACAAAAAAAACTCCTTCAGAATCAAAATATATTTATTCCACCCCATGAGGAAAAAGCCACAGATGATTCAGCAGGTAACTGCCTAGCTTTTAGGGTGCCACAAAAGAAAAAACCCAAACCAAAAACCTTTACCTAAAATAGTGAGTTTTGAATATAACCCATTTTTCTAGCTCATACAGTGGATACAACAATGAACATCAGCAACACGATGGTCATTTTGGTTTTACACTGTTTTCCCCATATGTTTAATCTTGTCTGTGGAGGGTGGCTGACTTCCAGACAACCTCATATGCATTTGGTGAGGATGTACAGCCATAGCTTCCAGTTGACATCCTAAGGCAGGCCACAGGAGGCTGTAACGGCCCGGGAAAGGCAATGACTCAGGAGCTAGAGTGCCCATTTGGTCTCATGGGCTGCTTGTCCTGGCCTCTTTCCTCACTGCCACCTCCCTGCTCTAGAGGCAGGCAGGCAGGCGGGTGGGCCCATCTGCCTCATACATCTGTACTCTATCCCTCTCCTATTTATCGCTCTTTTGTGTAAGAGACAGAATGCATCATTAGAGAAACTGCAGAAATGTGCCTTCTCAAAAGGTATCTCCAGCTAATTTGACAGGAGTCATTCATTAGGCCAGACTGTACAAAACAGTTCACTGTAATTTAGCTCTTTTCATGCACTCTTTGGGCTTTCATGGGGTGGGAGGAGAGAAGTGAACTGCTTACAGGCACAACAATACTTGTGACATGGGTTTTTTTTATGACTGAAAAGCAGTATCTTCTCTTAAAACATCACTACCTTTGAAAACAATTAAAATTAAATTCCAGGTCGAATTTCTTGAAGTTGTTCTTTCCCTGAAACCAATAAATGTTTCAGATCTGGAGGGCAAACACACAGCACCAGCATGTTTCTCTGACTCATTAGTTTGCTTTTCTCTGTAGGATTTAGATTGACATCTATTGGCCTAACTTGTGACACAACGGCCCAGTTCTTCAAATGTCAGCTCCGTCGTCCCTGCTTTGTAAAACTTCCCCTAGTACAGCAGCTTCAGACTCAGTGTTTTAAAGCAAAATGGTTCAGTTTAGCCACTAAGGCAGAGCCTATGGATGTGAAAGCAACATACACATTATTTCCCACCTTTTATTCATAACACGAAAAAGATCAAAGCCAAGAATTAGGACTTCAGGTTTTGTTTTTCTTTTTTTTTCTTCTTTTTAAATAAGCTCTAAACATGCATTAGGAGATTGATGCTGTGTTAGCCAACTAACTCAGGCCAAAGAAGTACTGGCACGGACATTAAAGATGCATTTATTTACAGTCATTTAGGACATATTTTTAATAAAAGTGAAATGAAATTGTCCTATATTTACATGCGTACAAATAACATCCACATACACAGAATACAGTCTATAGAATCATTTAGGTTGGA
>VZTV01096711.1:0-73421 GCA_013400875.1 Anhinga rufa | reverse complement strand
TTTGGCATCCCTGGCCACATTCAATTCCACTTGGGCTTTAGCTTTCCTAACTTCATCCCTGGATGCTCAGACAATGTCATTGCATTTCTCCCAGGTTACTTGCTTGTTCTTCCACCCTCTGTATGCTTCCTTTTTGTGTTTGAGTTTGTCCACAGGCTTCTTGTTCATCTGCACAGGCCTCCTGGAATTTTTGCCTTACTTGTTTGTTGAGATGGATCTCTCTGGAGCTTGGAGGAGGTGATCCTTGAATTTTAACCAACGTTCTTGGGCCCATCTTCTCTCCAGGGCCCTAATCCTCTAGGACTCTTTCTAGCAGATCTTTGAGGAAGACCAAAGTCTGCTCTCCTGAAGTCCAGGATTGTGAGCCTGCTTTTTACAGGATCCTGAACTCCACCATCTCGTGGTCACTGCAGCTAAGGTTGCTTTTGACCTTCACATTCTCACAAGCCTCTCATTGTAGGTGAGTATGAGGTCCAGCAAAGCATCTCTCCATAGTGGCTCCTCTGTCACTCGGAGGAAGAAGTTATTGTCAATAATAAATATTCACACCCTTGCCTTTCCTTTATGTCCACAGAACACTAAGATTTATTAATGCACTGGATTCTATATTAACAAAAAAAAAAAGACAAAAAAAAACCACCCAAAACCAAACAAACTAATCTTAAAAATNTCTCACTGTCTGCATGAGATTGGCTAACTGGTGCATGAACTTGCCTTGCCACTTGCATTATGTTTGAGTGTCCAACTTTTTCACAGAAAGAAGCTTCTCAGAAGGCTGGCACAGGGAACCAATTTCACCCCTGAAAGTTGATGCAACTGTGGCTTCCAAAATTATGCCTGTGTACATAGCAGAGCAAGATTTAACTAAATCTGTTCTCTCCAAGGCAAAGGTTTCATGGTTTGGGTTTTTTTGGTAGCAATAGGATGAAATAGTGGAGTTACTTGTTCTCACTTTAACTGCTATTCATAACAAACAGGCCATGATTATTATAGACAGTATAGGATCAGCTTTTTTATTGCAAGTTAGGATATGCAATGGCCTTACAGGTAGGAAATTAGTAATTTAAGTTTCATCTACCACCTCCTTGCAGAAGTCTTCTATAGGATTTAAGAAATAGGCTGAATTTCTGATTTTCTTTTTTTTCACTAGAAATGTTGTACTGCAAATTTGGTTGTTCTGGTTTACTGCTAACAAATTCTGCTGTTACTGTTCTATACAATCGTTCTTGTGAATGCCAAGAACTTTGTTGTGTGTAGATATTACTAGTTGCAAACCTCACAAAAAGCCAAAAATGCTTATATTTTTTCAGTAGTTTTATGAAACTTTTTCACTGTCCTTCACAGATTTTAATGGTAGAATGATATATTTATTGAATGACCTGTCTGGCACTGAAATCTGTTAGTGTGGTGCATACCTATAGCTTCCATATTGAAAGGAGAATTGAATTGAATAAAAGTAGAAATAGTTTTCTTGTTTCTGTTTCAAATGTATCAAGTTTTGCTAACTTTTATAAAATAAAATTACAGTATTTTGCTGTTAGGAATAAAGTATTTTACAAATAAAACTAGCATATAGCTCCTTGACTACATACATGTGTCTTAAATGTTTCTTGCACCATGGATTTACAGTTCAGGTACAGTTTCATCTGAAAAGATTCTTTTGGTCCCCTTTCAAGAACCAGGGCTTTGAAGAGATCATCTGACTGAGGTGAGATGATTTCCAAATTTAGACAGCCTTAACTGATTCAGTAAACCAAAGCAAACTCTTTTGGACTTTGCTTGTCAGTTACAGCTTCATGTGAGCTATCTGACATGGAGATTTCCACAAAAGGGTAGGGGTTGAGTAAAATTTTAAAGAAACCCCTTTAAACTGGTGCATTTTTAGTAGACTAGATATGAGTCCTTCCTCTGTACAGTAGAGCTGGGCCACTTTGTTCATGCGTGTTTGGCATCTCTGGATTTGAGATGCTATTTCATAGTTCACCTGGTACTTCTGGCATCAGGCTTGACAGCCCTCTAATCTAGTACTGTTCACGTCCAGGATCTGGGGCACGTTTGCTGATGAGAAGTAAAATAACAGAGTGAGCATTGTTCTGGTCTTCCTGATCGCAGATCTCCCTGAGCCTGGCAGTCCCTTAAAGGGTTTTCTGTAGGAGTTGGGAGATAAGTCTCCATGAAACACTTCCGTTCCTCCTTACCTGTCTGTTGTAGCGTGGGTGACTTTTATGCATTTGTGAGATCAATCACTGCATGCTCTTGTCTAACGAATATCGTTGCTCATTGCTCTTAATGTCAGGGGACAGCTTGAGCAGCGTTCCCCTAGTGAGGGTGAGCAAGCCGGGGCCAAGGGCACCCATGGCAGGGGCGGCACCATGCCCTTTGCAACAGGGAGCTCTGATCAGAGCAGGGGTGGAGACTGGCAGGGACCACCAACAGTCCCAGAGGAGACAAGGTAACAAGTCTGGGCCAGAGTCCAGTTGGCAGCAGCAGAGACACTGCTGCAGCATGGGTTTGAGGTTCACGCAGGAGTCGGGGCCAAGCAGGACTGGGAACATGACTATGACCAGAATGCCCTGGTCCCCCTGCCCAGTAAGGGAGGCGGCAGGGGACAGGGCAGAGCACAGCCAACCTGTGGCGGAACCCTGCAGGGATGAGGTCAGGGCTGTGCTTGCAGGGAGGTCCCAGACCCATGCACTGGCGTGGCCATAGAGGGTTAGGGAGGGGCAGGCTGTTCAGGGACCTGAGGCCTCTGGGTGGCCCTTGAGGCTCTGACCAAAAATTTTGCAGGTTTCACAGCATGTATGTAAATAACCCATCTCACAGACATTTGGCTTTAATAGCTGGAACTCATCCCTTAGAACAATATCGGTACCATTGTTTTCTGTTTTCTTCAAGTGTGTGTTCAGATAGTTTAATGGAAGTGCTTTTAGGATTTTAGAATATGATGTAGGAAGGGCTAAATATTTGTGCAGTTCTTTATTTCTTATTTTTTATATATAGGGCAATGTGATAATTTTGTAGTTCTCTTGTACAATCACTGGTTTCTTCTGTTCAGTATGTGGTATGATGGTATCTGTGCATGAAGTGAGATGGGAACTGCTGACTTTAATTGCTATCCGAACTATGAGCTTATGTAGTATTTAACTTAGAAGTCCAGCACAGATTGCCCCCTCCTGCCTTTAAGTGGTGAGGTCACGTTGATATACTACTCCACGAAATTCACTTCTGCTCTGCAACCGGGGCTGTCTTGGTCCTGGGCAGATTGAAGGGCTATAGCACCACCTACCGAGGGCCGAAAGGTTTGCTGAGAAACCGAAAACCTCTCTGACTGAAACAAATATTAAATATTCTGACAGAATGATGCAGTTCTGAGAATATAATTTTGGCACTCTTACTGAACAATTGGAAGTTTCACTTTTGGTTGAGCTTTATCCTTTTAAGCTAAGTCTTTCCATTTTAAAACGAAATAATTTGAGTTTGGATTTGTTTATTCAGTGAGATGCTATTTTTGGTTTAGTTACTTTTAACATCATCTGTAAATCTTTAACACATGGGGCAACTGTTCACATACAGTTCTGCATAAGTAATAAAATGCAGGGGTGATGGAACACCAGGATCAGCATCGTCCTCTCTCACAGCTTTAGCAGATTCTTTGGCACTTAATCTGCTAGCGTGAACCTTCCAAGGGTGGCATCTGCTCTGTAAGCCCCATCGAGGAAGAGAACTCCAGAGTCATCAGCAGGCAGGCAAGTGCATGAGGCTTGGGAAATTCCCAAAACTGTGCGAAGGGCCCACAGGTTGTCCAAAGGGACATCTTTCTGCTTGTAGTGTCAGGTTTCAGAAAGTGGTATATCAATATTGCAGGCCAGAAGACATTTAAAAATACCGTTGGGTGCCTAGTTTGAGATAGGAAAGGTCATGGTTACATGACAGAGAGTAACAAACCAGTCCCAGCTGGCTAGATCCCAAAGTGCTTGGGCAGGTGAAACTTGCTGAAACTAACTGTTGTTCTAGCTTCGGGAAGACTTCAGAATGATGTGGCAGTGAAAGTGTACTAAGTGCCAGAAGGACTTGAGAAAAGGAAAGGGCTCTAACCAGATGTGACATTCTGCAAGGTCTATTGTTTGGGAGCAGAGGTTGCTAATGAAAGATTAGAAACTCTACTGCTAATAGGGTGCTGTGCATGTCTTTTTTTATTGAATGCCCTAAATCGCTTCATTTAGGTATTGTCTGGGCTAATACAGAATAAGATGTCCAGTATTTGCTGACTAGTGCCATTCAGTATGCAGAAGGCAGTCCACGCTTCTAGTTAGTTCAAGCCAAAGGAGTTAAAGCTCAGGTTGCCGCAAACATAGCTTGTCTGATGTATGCTCTTCTTATGCCAGTTAATGCCTGCTAAGTCGTACCTTTTAAACTTCATGTAGACAAAGCCTGAGTGTCTGGAGGAATCCAGAGTGTTATCTTATTCAAGCTGCTCTCTAAGGTTTTGACGCTGAAGACTGTTTGAGGGTTTGCTGAAAGAACCCAGAATAACAGCATCTAGAGCAGGCCCCTTGCAGCCAACTGAGCTTCCTATCTGCTTGGCTGTGTGAAACTCCCACTTCTATACAACTTTACATTATTTACCTTGTTTGCTTCTTTTATCCAGTCCGTGATTTGCCTCCCTTGTGCAAACCATGGAAGCTGATGAGAAAGGCAGGCCTGTTTCATTGTCAGTCTGCTTTCTGAAGTCTGCATTACCAGTAGAGAATGTTTAGGGTCTGCAAGCAATGGGTCTAGTAAGCTGGATTTTAAGAGCAGTTTTTGTATCGCACCCTACTTTGGTCCTTATTGCCCAGAGCATCAATCTTCATTCAGATTTGGCAACAAATACACGGAAAGGGATTGGCTTAGTTTTCTGATCTGCAGGATAATTCCTTTCCCTTACCAGTTACACAGGCAGAAAATTTCAGAAGGAAAAAGAAAGTTATTTAAGTTGACACTTGGGGTGGGGGAGACGTAAAAATTGTATTTTTAGGCTGTATTTTTAATTTTAAGTTGTATTTTTAAGGCTGTTGCATACTACTACACTTGTTTTGATGGCTATAGGAAAGGAGTGAACAGAGCAGTCAGGTGCTTGGGACATGAAAATGAAGTATGTAGGCACATTTTTTCCCCAATTGTCAGAGAAAGGTGAAAACGCTGAGAAATTAATAGTAACACATTACTGACATGATTGGTTTTCTTTAAATGTTTTTACGGATAATTTATTGACTCCAAACTGAGAAAAGTAAGAAATATAGAGGTTTGGGTTTTTTTTAAAGAAACCTTTAAAAAAAAAAAAGAAGAAAACCAAACAAAAAACCAGACACCACAAAACAACAACAAAAATTCCCCAAAACGTTCTGCTATTTCCTCTAAGAGATCAAAGATAACATTTCAGCATTGCTGTTTTCTGTTCCCCTTTTGCCACTGCTATGAAGGAAGAGTTGGTTTTCTACTTTATGATCCTGACCTTCTTGGAAATAAATTCAGTCATTTAAAACAGAAAACTATTAAAACATATTTGTTTTCCACACATTGCAGAACTCTTCTTAAATTCTAGTAAGATAGTTTTCCATAAAACATTCTTTCCATCCTTCCATGTATTTGGATTATAAGCAAGGATTATTTTTCTGCTGTGTGATCTCATGGAGGTGCTAGCTGAGCACATTTTGTCCCCTTTTTTTTTCAGGATGTAGTTCTGTAGAGCTATATTTTCAGTGTTCACTGGAAGCAGAGATAAACAAAAGCAAGTATCTGTAAAAAGCTGTACTTTCCTCCATGTAGGCAGTGAGATGTTTTTACATGGAGATCTTAATTTTGAATGTAATTTCTTTTTTCCTCTTATAACTGTAGCAACAGTAAAAGATACCTTTCCTATGACAAGACAACAACATATTCTTTATAAAAGGAAAAAAAGCCCACGCCCCAAGCATTGAAACCTTTTGTATTTTGGCAGCTCTTTCTCAATTTCATTTTAAATAGGCACTTGTCCTAAGAAAGCCTCTTCCCAGAAACCGTGGGCAAAACCTAGTCTTGCTTAGCCTGGAAGCAAATCTAGTCAAGCTTTTGCTTGGCTTTGAATTTATTACACTGATACTTGAGCCAAAGGCCTAATTCTGCAAACAGCATCTGAGTGCATAACCTCCAACCTATATGACTCCTCAAGGTAGGAAAGATTAACATATGGAAACATGGTTGAAGGATCAGGATGTAGGTGAGCAAATAACAGCTTCATTCAAATTAAAAAAAAAAAAGAAAAAAGAAAATAAGTATAACAACTCGTCAAATGGTCACAAGGAACAAATGCAGGAAATGGGTGTTGTAAGCACTCAGACAAGCTTTGCAAATTTAGCCATTCCATCCCCCTCCTGGGTGTTCCTGACCTCATCACAACTGTAAGTTACCCATTCCACTTCATAATTTGGCACGGGGCTTGCACTGCACAAGAACCCCGGACTCTGAACAGCAGTGGCTGAGAGGCCTGCCCAAATGCTTTTCTTCTGGCTTCTGTGAAGGCAGAAAGACCAAGAGGAGTGACAGTGCCTTCGGCTACCACAAGTCTCTGCTGAGGGAACGTGAGCCAAAGCCCCTGCTTCCCCTCTGCCACAGGGATCTAAGAATATGGTCACAATAGCAATCAGTGAATCCTAACTGCTTTGTAAAATGCAGAAACATAATCTTCAGTACTTTGGATTATGGAGATGTTCCCCCCGCATCTGTACTAATTTCTCTGAAGAAAATCCATTCAGCAAAATGTCAGGAAAATGACAGTGATCATTAACAAAAGCCACTCATTCACAGAGCAGAGGGATGCCGAAACCACGACCAGTAAGCTTTCTGGGACAGACTTTATTTTTGCTTCTATATACAATGCTCTGTGCGAAAGGGTTTCTGAGCAGAGAGCCCATCAGCACTGCAGTAATTAAGGAAATTCTGGCCTTTATTTGAAGGCCTGACTCGAACCCAAATGAAACTGAAAGTAATCTCTCTGCAGATCTTACTGGAGATAGGCAAGATTGTTTGAAGTGTAGCTATGTAAAATTTTTTATTTTATATGGGTTATGTGAGAATAAATTTTTAAGCTATTTTGAAATAGCTTTTGTAATGAGTATTAGATCTTCAGCCAGGGGAACAAATGCAAATGCATCTCATCTCCCGCTGCAGATGAGTTGAAATGTGGAGTCCCTAACCCTACATGCACACTTTGAACACTTTTTTTTCTTTCTGCTGACAGCCTTTTAGCAGCAACCCCTCAGGAGGCTTATGTTATAAAGTGTAATCTATCTTCTGTTTGGTGAATTCTAAGATTTTTTTAAAAAACAGTGCTGAAAGAAACAGACCGCTGCTGTACGCCTTGTCCTGAATGAATTTCTGAGTCTTGTGTGCCTGTTTACCAGTGAAGCCCTACTTATCCTTATTTTAAGATTGAGTTAAGTATCCTATGTGCTAGAATGTAGATATTTCCTTTATTTATCTACTGCCTCCTTGGCCTGCCTCCCCCTTTTCTGCCTGTAGCCGTGAGCCACCCTACTCTGTCCCGGCTTCCTTGCAGAAGGAACCCATCCAAATCGGCTCCCCACTGGGACGTCCGTCTGATTTCCCTCTTTCCCAGCTTCACAGCCTACCTGGCTGCATAAAAGCACTTTGGTTTTCGAACACTGAGTACTTTTTTGTCTTTATATGCTTTCTGCTAACTTGGAAAGGTCAGCTGCGAGAGCTGTGGTTTAAGCAAATACAGCTTAGTGAGTGGTGACTCAGTAATTTGTATTGTCTGGTATCTCCTGACTTGCATCAGAAATGGAAGAACAATAGCAGAGTCTGACTCCCTGGGGACTCTGTGGGTTTGGTTTTTGTTTTGTTTTTAATAAAACCAAGAACATTTGTTGGTGATCGGAATGTCTTAGGATATTACACCGAGATCATGTGTTTTAGCGGAGCTTTAGTAGGCCTTCTAACTCGAAGAACTGCACAAAAAGGAATTGTTCTGTGTAAAAAGAGGAACGTTTTTTATGTCTGCAAAAGGCATTGCATTTTGTATGTGAGCTCATGTTCTGAAGTGCATTGTGAACATAACTAAAAATATACTGTAAAGGGCTGTGTAGAAAGATTAACCTCAAATAAGGTAGGTAAGAGAATTTTCTTTAAGAGAAATTTTTATGAAAGGGAAAATAAAATACCTCCAAGCCTCTATCTTGAAAGCAATGCAAATGTTAGACTGTATTTCATTTTTGTATGTCCTAGCTATCCCTTTCGGTAAAAAGAGAAATTGATTCAAACGTTTTCTGCAGTTAAAAACATGGTGTTTCAACCATCTGTATAAGGTGCCCTCCTCCCTTCAGCCACCTTGTTGCCCATCGCCAAAGTCTGTATTCTGATGTGCCATAGAAGGGAATTAATCTACTTACAGGATTTTTTTTTTCCTTCCTACATTCATATGACATTTCCTGTGAGACTGAATCCTCCTATCTGTGCGCGCCATAAAACAAATACTGGAATTGTAGGTCATTTTAAAGAAAGCCTTTCGAAGAAAAGTGCTTTAATTAACATTTACTTTTATTTGCAAAGGAACCTTGAAGATCTTTTATATGAGCATATAGGTCACAGCTCCCAAAGAATACCAATGATGTACTGTAAACCTTGCTATTGATATATTAGTGTCAGACTCCCAGGCATATTAAGTCTCCATGATTGTGAGGCACTAATTATTTCTACTAATTTCTATTACGGTAATGTGTAGAGACCACAGCAGAGGTCTGAGCCTGCTACGGAAGGTGAGGGACACACAGAAGAGCTGTTCTCGGCAGGCAGCACTCACAACCTGAGCGGGTAAGAAGCGGGTGCCGGGCAGCATTGCTGTCCTGGCTGCAGAGCAGGGAGCTGAAGCATGGGCACTGTGCCTTGCCCAAGGTTGCTCTGAAACGTGTTGTAAGGCTTGGCCTGGAAACCCAGGAGTCTTCAGCCAGTGTGCTGGTAGGAAAAAAGGCTAGAGTGTCTCAACTGCTTTTGTAGCCCTGATAATTGGCAGGTCATTAGAAGCAGTATCAAAGGGACAGGCAGGGCTGAATGAAAATCAGTATGAAAGGGACAGGCAGGGCTGAATGAAAATCTGAAGTGTCCCCGAGGTGCGGCTTTCCCTGCGGCTTAGCCAGGATGGCTGCTGCCTTGGCCAGGCTGTGCTGGCAGCAGGCTCTGCTGGGGCATTGCTCCTGCACACCCGCTTGCTCCTGCGCACGGAGTGCGGAGCATGGGGGAACCCACGCAGGGGGTCCTGGATTCCTCCCCCGTTGCCTGCGCAGAGCAGAGATGCTGCGGGGATTTTTTCCAGTGTTTACATTGAAGACCTGAAGCCTTGGGGATTTCTTTCCTCAGGTGTTGGAGATAGAAAGGGTAAAAGTAATGAAAATCTGCCAAAGACTGAAAATAATGGAATTCCTCATATTCTCCCCATCTTCTCTAACCCCCTGGAGCATATGAATTCATTGGCAAGATAAGCCAGATACTTTATCCACTTGGCCACGCAATCTTGGTTTGTATCCAGGGGACTTTACAGGTGTAAAATTAACCACAGGAGAGCTCTTCTATTGTTCACTGACTGCAGTGCAAACATATGGAGAACTACAAGTGAAAAATAATTAAAACAATATTTGAGTACATGCCTGTTCTCTCATTCTATATGTATAACACATGTAAATCCGTCCTCTTTTTTTGTTTCATTATCTTAGTATGGAAAAGCGAAACTTTCTTGCTTAAAACATAGTTTTCTGTGTGAAATAGTATCTTTTGGAGATAATTTGCCTGTGCTGAGAGCACAGCGGTGTCCAGAAATGCGCACAAGAAGAAAGGTTTTATTGCTTGGCATGAGCAACAGAATACCTTGGAATGATCCTGTGAAAATACTATGGCAGACTTCTCTAACTTGGCTGCCGGTGCTTCTCAATAGCATACCTCTTATAAAAATAAATCTGGATTTAACTGATACTAAAAGGTCATGATCCATCAGCTACACTAAAATGTTTTTAAACCTGTCCCAATACACACCCATCCAATAAACCAGGGAGGCTCCTTCTGAGATTTCTTCTATCTGGTACAGAAAATGTCTTTTAAAGTCCTCCTAGACACATGCTTACTCAGCAGACTGGAGTGGCTCCAAATTAAGTGGTTTTTTAATTAAAAAAAAAATCTACCCAATTATATCTTTTTTCCTCAAGAGACAGGAACAGCTGCAAAGGTGCCATTCTGATTTCTCTGATAAATAGCCTGCATTTTATGTACTTATTAAGACCATTTAGCACTCCTGAAAGGTGCCAGTTTGAGAGCTGTAGAGCATCCAGTTCTTTTTTTTCTTTTTCTTCCTTTTTTTTTCTTCTTGAAGTGGCCAGCGCAGCTGTGCTAGTAGCTTCCCCACTGTGCCTGGCAACCTCAAAAAAAACCAAAAAGAGTGAGGGATTCACTCAAATTTCTCCCTCAAGTGGGAAGGGTGGCAGAGTCATTGAAACTTGGGTGGGACCAAAGGGAGAAGGAAACAAGGAGTAACAAGGACAGCAATGCACAGGGCGGAGAGTGTGGAGGGACAAACAGAGATGAAGTGAAGCATTACTGAGGAAGGCAAGGATGCTCCGCCAAAGAGGGAGAGGACGGCAGGGCAGCCAGATGCGTACAGTGAGATGACCGATCTACTCCCACTTCAGATGCTAATCTGTTGCCACAGTTTTCCCCTCAAATCTTTTTTTCCCCCACCTGAATAAAAGCGAATCATGCTTTCCCTTCTAACAGCACTGTGCATTTGATTGAGGATCTAGAATATCATGTTGCTGTTAAAAGAGATTAATATGCATATATAGCATTGCATTTGCGTGCATAGTGACTGAGGATTTCTGCCCTAGAGTTTGCCATCATAAATTACAGTGTAACTGCTCCAAACTATTAGTAATCCACTATTGGCAATTGCTGGGGGGGTGCTTCATGGCAATTACATCTGCAAATATGGTATGTGTTATGTTCCAGTAGGTCTTGGTTTTTTCTAAAGCAGCAAACAAAAAGAAACTTACAATACAAACCACTGCCTGGTTACAAATATGAAATCCATTAGATCAATTAGTAACAGAAGAAGGAACACTCGGGTCTGTATTTGGGGTCATTATCAAATCTGCTTCTTGCATTTATTGCAGTCAGCTTAATCTAATGCCCCTCCGCCAGTGTGTGTGTGAGTGCACAGGCACAGAAAACACGTATATCAATTATTTGCATGTAGAAATACAACTGGTTAGCGTTATTTCAACAGCATGCAGGCACACGCAAACAGGCATGTGTAAAATTTCATGTAGAAAAGTTCTTTTTAATCACTGGATTTGGAGATTGGCCTCTCAAAACTATTACCTTGGCCCGACTCCCTGCCATGAACATCAGCAGGAGCAGGTTTACAGCTCAGCTGTAGCTGAATGCAGGTTTGCAGCAGCTTACAGCTCGCCTTTAACCTGGATTTAATTTGCACTGCCAGTCCTGGTGGGATGGTGCTGGGCTATGTGAGCTGAAGCCCAGGAAGGCGTCGGGCTGGTGCCGGCACACCGCCCTGCTGAAGACCAGGTAAGTTAAAAAAGGCCCACAGCACTATACAGCTGTATCCCTGAGTATGTTACAGACAGCACAGACCTGGGGCTAAACTCTGTCCTCTGTCAGCTATGTCAAGTCTGGTCATCTGGCTTTTGCTCAGGGAATGAAACCCCCTATTCTTTTCGGGCCCCCTGGTTTGCATGGGGACAGGACTTCCCAGGTTTCTGTTGCAGACCCCTGCGCGTGTGCCCCCTTCCTCTGCTTAGGGCGGCTTCTGGAGGGAATCACTGTGAATTGCTTCATTTTCCTCTTCCATTGTCTGGTGGTGTGTGTGGGGGGGGAAGATGGCAAAATATCTTAGAGCCAGTAATGCTAGAGATGATCTCAGAGTGCAAGTGGAAAAAAAGGCAGTGGCAGCAGATAGTTGGAGGAGGATGAGGGCTAGGCAGCCCTGTCCCAGCCCCAGAGCAGGAGCAGAGCATCAGGCTGTAAGGGCAGGCAAAAAGGCAAGTTCTTGCACCATCCCTCCCTGGCTTTAAGGGGCCGGTGTGGAGTTCAAGGCTTCTTCACAGTGAAGCAGCTGGGCAACACCTGCAGGCAGTTTACTTAAATCCTTACTGGATTATTTTGGGAATCTGACTGGGTGCCAGGCTGGCTGCTTCTGAGGAAGAGAATACTTAAAGACAAAATGTTCAAGTGTTTTGCCTAAGCTCTGTGAACAACAGCCCATCTAGACTGGAATGTGGAGCTAATAAAAAGGAGAGATGCCCAAAGCCTGGATGGGGAAGAGCGCAGCAGAGCAGAGCAGGCTGTGCCCGGGCACCCCTGCCAGGCCTGCCTGCCACCTGCATCGCTGCAGCCCCCTTACTCTCAGCTCAGGCATCTCCCCACCTGGCTCCTTTGAACAGCACTGCTGGGTGACACACAGGCACAAAAACATTGGGAACGTGCTCTTCATGAAATCCATCTAGTGATTGTAGTGGATGGAGAAGATGGGGATGATTGAGATCATCCCCCCCGAATGGGGAGTTACCCCTTTCAGAGCCTGGGTAGCACACACTGATGGTACGAGAGCAGCCACCCTGGTCACTAGCAAGCAACCAGTGCTAGGATGAATGATGGGGCCACAGTTGCCAGGTGACACCAGCCAAAATTAAAGCTTTTTGCATTACCAGGAAAAGACACTACTGAGCAGGGCTGGCCAGACTTCAGCAGGCCACTTGGCACTTCTTAAAAGACATCTTGGATGTCTAACTTCTGACATTGTCACAAGAGAAGAGGAGCATTTATCATCCTTGAGGGAAGTGGGTTTGAAGCAATGTAAGGACAAGGACCTGGATGCATACAGCTGAGCCAGGGAAGGATGCACCAGTACGGGACTGACAGGGATGCCACTGTGCCCAGTCTGTAGGTGTCCTGGTTTAGCCCCATCAGCAACTAAGCCCCACGCAGCCGCTTGCTCACTCCCCCCACCCCTGTGGGATGGGGGAGAGAATTGGAAGAGTAAAAGCAAGAAAACTCGTGGGTTGAGATAAGAACAGTTTACTAATTAGAATAAAATAACAATAATGGTAATGATAATAACAATTATTAGGATAATAATAATAATAATGATAATATAATAAACAGTAAAGAACAAGGGTGAGGAACAAAACCCAGAAAGTCACAAGTGGTGCAACAGCTCACCACCCACCGACCGACGCTGTCAGTTCCTGAGCTGCGGCTGCTGCCCGCCCCAGCCAACCCCCCCCAGAACATCTCTGCATTATCACCACTGTTTCAGCATAAATCCAAAACATAGCCCCATACTAGCTACTAGAAAGAAAATTAACCCTATCCCAGCTGAAACCAGGACAGTATGTTTTGGTTACCACTGAGCAGCGCCCACACAGAGCCAAGGCCTCCTCCGCCCCCCACACCGCCCCACCAGCAATTAGGCTGGGGGTGCACAAGGAGCTGGGAGTGGTTTTGTGGACAAAGAGGGTGTCTGCATCCTCGGTGGCAGACATCTATCTTGCTATCTTTAACTTTCTTTAACTATATATACCAACAGCCTTTCACATGCCTGGGGTTGCCTATAGGCAACTGCCCAGTTATGTTTCAGAGTGTTACAGCACAGGCAAATGCAGAAGCCTGTAAGACTGAAACACAATGTTTGAGTAAAGATTTTACTTCTTCTGGTAACTTTATTAATCTTTGATTTCTTTAAAGTGATATAACTGGTGCTTTCTCTGCTCCTGTGTGCTGTCTGCTGAAAAAAGAAAAGTTGGAGTAAATACTGATAAATCCCCTCTTCTGAATCATGCTTGTTGGGAGTGACCTCAGCAGCGGTGAGCTTGCAGGGTCCTGTCCCCCTTGTGCCAGAAGGATGCTCTGCAATTCAAGGCAGCTCAGCAGGGAGGAGCCTGGGGGTGATCATTGCCTACCCCTGTCACTGAGGGTGATCATTCCCTACACCTGTGAGCGGGGGTGGCTCGCCTGACTTGCTTCTGGAGTGGGCTTCCAAAATCAGCTCGGCTAAAGGAGTCTGTGCCTTCCATCCCTGCACACCCACACCCCCCAGTTAATATACTGGGCATGAAGTCATATGATATGGAATATCCCTCTGGTCAGTGTATTATTCTCATACTAAGTCCAAAACACAGCACTATACCAGCTACAACCATGACAGAAGGACAGAGGAACAGCTGGTTAAAATGATCCTTCCAGCTGAGAGTCTGCTTTGCCCAGGAGCCCATTTGCTGGCAAAGGAAAGTCCAGCCCTTCTGGCCATGATCTGGGAGAGAATGATACAGATGGTGAAGAGAAACTGTATGGAGTCAGATCAGGTGTTACATCAGCCACTGAAGAACTCTTAGCACCAAGGTGTCTATAACCATGGGAAGAAAGAAGTTTGGAGGAACTACTACCTGCCTCCCACCTCCACAGCCTCTGGGGGGGAAGAAAGGCAGGTTTTTGTCTGGGCATATTTACACATGGCTTTGCTTTATTTCTTGGACCTTATGAAACCCAAGCAAGCAAAAGCTCCCTGTGGCAGTGTGGTCACATAGGGAATGTCCCCTCCTGCATCTTTTGTGGCTGTGTGAATTCCGCTGTCATTTGTAGATCTACAGGAGAATGAAGAGTTCAAAGTAAGGCTGGGATGCCCCTGTGTTCGTCAGTGTTGCACATGGAGAGTGAGAAAATTAGGTACTACAAGGTATAGGGTGTATGTTGGTCCTGTCTGAAAGCACTACCAGTCTGGGTAGATCAGATGGACAAAATGCCATACAAGGGAGTGGAATTTACATGCAGAACAAACAGGAAAGTGTGCATTACCTTCTGCGGTGAGAATTATGGCAGCTGTACAAGCCTGTGTTGGACTGGAGTGGGTCTCTGCACTTCGTGTTCATAAGTGAACGCCTTACAGGACCAGTGACTGCTATCATCAGCCATAAAAGCAGTCCTGCAGAAGGCAGCTACCTTCTCTTCTGGTATTTAAATCCCTTGCCTTTGGGACCCAAAGCCCAATGGCAGCAGATAGAGCTTTCTGCCTGAAGACCTTTATCGTGATAACCCACTAAGTCACAACATCTACTGGAGGGGGGTGGGGGGCATGCTTACCCCAGCTGGGAAGCTCTTTGGGGCCCAGGGGCTTGGGGCTTGCCCGTGGCCACATGGCGAGTCAGCAGGGGAGGGATGTGGCCACAGCCACACAGGGAGCGACAAAGTCCCAGCGCAGTCCTGGCACCTCCAGTACCGACACCGCTATGCAGCACAGCAGCCATTTCAGTGACCTTCCCCTTCTCATGCCATGCTTACAGATGTTGCCATCCAGGGCTATGACAGAGGTGGGTTCGCCTAGTTGAGCAGAAAGCACTGTTAAAATTGCAGCCTGGCTGCTTCAAAATCCTGCCTCCAGCAAGCTTTACTCTCTGTTTGCTCCCCTGGGAGCTGCACTGCTTGTGCCTGACTCAGGCAGACAGATTCTCCATCCGTTGAAAACAGATTTAGAGCCAGGAGCTGCTGCATGCTTCCTCCCCATTCCCACTTGCTCACTCATGGCAAGCTCTCCCAGAGCCCCATGATCAGGCTGGCCCCCCCAGCCCTGCAGTGTCTGTCTGCTCAATAATGTTCATGCCGTGTGTCCATGGAGGGATACGAATAAGCTCTGACCTATTTCCATATCACTCTCGGATATGTGGGTAGGAAAGGTTTCCTCTTTCTCTCCTGCTGACCCTCAAATTGCTATTTTTTCATGGCACTGCTGGTGTTCGCTTATTTGAAGTGGAAGAGGGAGGTGCCTCTGTCCCATTTGTTTGTTGGTTTCTAAACCTTTTGCGCTTTATTTTAGCCCAGGAGGACAAGACCACTACAGTGTTCTCTCTTCTGTTACGCCTCTCTTCAGCAATGTCATTTGGACAGAAAATATCTCCTGTTAAACTGAAAGGCGAAGCTGGGAAAGAATGCAGGCTGTTAAATAGAGTGTTGTGAGCTTGAGAGCCTTACCATGCGTTCGTCAAGCTGGGATGCCTGCCATAACACTTCCTGAAACACAACTTTCCCTCCAGGCCCACCAGTAAAGTTAAGGTCCTTCTTCCCTACTGCAAGTGGCATCGTCTGGGAATGTCACAGCCCAAGAAGCACAAGCCCCACACCATGGAAAGGTTTTGTGGTTGCCCTCTCAGGTAGGGACAGAGCAATTAATTAGAATATGTTTCATCAACTTTCTTTTTCTGTTACCAAGCCCTGTTAATGTAATTGCCAAAGAACAACTTTTCAGTAAGCTCCTGTGCTATTCGTTCAGTCTTCAGGGTTTAAAATGGCTTTTTCTCATGGCAGCCCAGGGAGGACTACACTTGCGTTGGTCTTGGGGAAAAGACGGTGACACCAGCAGTGGGGATAGGAAGCATGACAGTAACAGGGCCAGCAACAATGTGTTGGAGACACCTCTTTCACTTCACACTGCCAGTAAACATGGTTTAGACAAGGACAGATGTTTCCAGCCAGCAGAGCTTGCACAGACATGGCTAGAGATTCAAGACATCTGGTTCCTTCTAGGCATATCCATTAGACCTGACCCCAGGCCTTTGAACAAATGGGAGAATTTTCTCTGGCCCTGGCTTGGGCTTTCGGGGGGAAAAACACCAGGGGAGCTGGCTCCCCTCCTGCTCAATTCCTGTGAAAGCCTATACTGCTGAAGGCATGAGCATTACTTGTTTGGGTGCCTCTGTGGGAGCTGAGCTCCTTGAGTAAAGTCTCATCCTGACCATAGGTGCCATGCACTTGAAAACGTGGCCTCTTGGTGCTGCCTGAGTAAATCACCTGCAATGTGCTTGAATCGGATGCAGTGTATGCAGTCACCTTCCTTGATCAAAGGAAGGTTTCCCTTAAACTTGTTCTTGAAATCTACAGTTATGAGCTTGCTTCAGCCACCCATGCACTCTGCAACAGTCAGCAAAATGTGTTCAGATTTAATGTCAACAGCTCTTGGCATAACACTCCTTTGGAGCAAAACTGAGCAATGGAAAGAAGAGGCAAAATCAGCTCAGTCATGATGACTCGTGTCCTGTCCTTTAGCAGTTCAGCAGAGCACAAAATACCCATCTCTTCAATGAGGGAAGGGGGTAATGAAGCAGTTGCAGGAGCAGGAAACCAAGCTGGGATGGGAACTTCAGATCAGATGTTAGTGCACTTTGCAAATAAATCAATGCACCAGTAAGTCATTCCCACCATCACACTCCCCCTGCCAAATCTGCCTTGACTTAAAACTTGAAGCCACATCTCTCCCCTCCAAAATTAGCACATTGTTACCTGGGCAAGAGTTTAGCTCCTGATTTCACAATATGCTTTCCTATTTCAAATTTGTGTTTCTCGGTTGCACCAGCCCAAATAGTTGGGTTGCTATTGCTGCTGCAACTGTAATAAGATGCTCCTCAACACACACAAAAATGCTGTTTTGGAGGCTAGGAAGAAAAAAACACTGACAGGTGGTGGCTTTTCTGAGAGAAATGAGGAGAGTAGAAAGTATCTACAATGATAATGTCTTTTCTGAGACCTGACTGTGTGCAGAAAGGTATGCAGAAGACCTGTTGTGTCCCCTAAGGGCTGCCACTTGGACCCTCTGTCAGTGACACCAGCTTCTTCCCCCAAGTCATCATAGTTAGTGACTACAACATGCTAATTTAGTTGCTCTTGGTCTGTGTAAACTCAGTTTTTCCATCAAACTGGCAATGAGTTGGCACGCCTTGCCTTTCTCCTCCATCTTAAGACAAGACAATGAAGCCACAGAGCATACAACAGTGGCTTTTTCCTGTGGGGAGACATCGTTTCCTGAGGAACCAGTGCTTTCTTTAGGAATAGCTTTATTAAAGAAGAGGAGAACATGGGGATTAACCCCACCCCTTGCCATTTCTTGGGGCAGCATACCCAGGGGCCCACAATGGGGGAGTGAAGGTGGGATCCTTTTTCACCTAAGAGGTACATAAGGACATAACTCCTACCCCCACCCTGAAATGCTGTATCAGATGCAAGGTTTATCTAGTTCAAGACCTAATCTTCCACAGTGGCCAGAAGCAGACACCTAGGAAGAGTATGGGAAAAAAGGCTAGTGCAATGTCACCCTTGTCCTGGCACACCTTTTCAGTCTCCACCAGCCAGCTATTTCAAGACTTCCGAAGCCGGAGGTCGTGTTTGCGATTCAGTTTAATAGACTACCGATAGACTCTCCCCTGGGAACTTTTCTAATCCCTTTTTCAGTTGCTTTGAGCCATTTATGGCAATGAGTTGCACAGCTGTAATTACGCACAGTATGAAACCAGCTTCTCCTCTGTGTTGGTTTTCAAATCTGCTGCCTGTTTATTTCATGGAGTGCCTCCTAACTCTTGTGGGAAGAGAACAAAATTTCCTCCCTGCCCACCTTCCCCATGCCATCTGTGGTTATATAGCCTTCAGGCATAAATCGCCTCCATCATCTCTCTTACTGCTGTAAGGGAACAGAAGAGTCTTTGTCTCTTTAGTCCTTCCTCATGTCTAAGAGGTCCCGTGCTTCTTATCACACACTTCATCCTTCTCTCTGCCTTCTCTAATTCCTCTATATCCCTTTTGGAAAAGACAGACCAGAACTGCATACGGTAACCATGATGTGTGTGCTGTATTGATTTCTGCACCAGCATTGCTTACTTTTTTCCTGCTGAACAAGTACAGCACAGTAGCAATGCTGATTATTCTCCCCTGCCTTAGCAATGTGTGCTTCTCTGGCTGCTGAAAGCTAATCTTCTGAGATAAGTGGGTAGTCTGTCCTCCAGCGCCCGTTCACTCACCGAGGTTGTTCATGGAAGTTGGTCCTGGAAGAAGTTGCAAGTTTGTCATGTTGGTACGCACTCCTTGGACACTTAATTCACTCTGATAAGTCACCAAGGAGGTGATCAGATGGCAGTGATTCCACCTGCTACAATGCAGGCTGGCCTCAAAAAACGTCATCAAAAATCAGTGGAACAGTTTGCTCTCCAACCATAGCTCAGAGGGTCTCCAGTGTTTTCAAAAGCTAAAAAACTCTGACCTTTCTCAGGAAGGTGCTCAAAATTTCCTGAAGAAATTTAAAATCTTTCTGTTAATAAATTTAGCCTGGATCCAGCTCAGTAAAACGTTAAGCATTAAACATCTGCTGAACATGAAGAACTACTAAGAATGCTAAAAATGTGTAATCCCATTCCTATTTAGGACTTTATTCATTGTGGCAATTAAATATGTGCATTAGTGCTCTGCTACATTAGGATCTAAGTACCTGCATACAATTAAATGCTGTGCTGAACTGGGTCCCAAAGCCAACATTGCTGTGCAAGATTTTAACCTATATTTCTGTCTAATGTGCACCTCAGTTTAGTGTGGAGAATATTTATTACTTTAACAGATATTTTTCCATGAAGAGGAATTTGTTCTAAAATATGTCACACGTGCTATTTTAATGATTCAAGCTTGCAGAATTATTTTGTGATGATAGGAATAATTAATACATTTTTATGTATACATATATATAAAAAAATAAGTTTAATCTCTCGATTAACCACTTCAAGACTGTTCTAGGCAGCAGCATGTTTGTGGGTCTGGCTATGTATATATCAAAACATTCTGGGGCTATATGTACAGTAAACTAATCAGAGTTTCATATTGGTTTACCTATATATACTTATGGGATTTATTATAAATAATACCTGAAAAACAGGATAGAAGCAATTTTAAATCTCATCTAGTCCAATCCATTGCACGTTGAGCTATAAGCTTGTACGGCCATTAAGATCTACAACAGCGCAAAGGCTTCAAGAGACTACGCAAATGCTACTCTTCACACTGGTGCCCCCAGCTATCCCTGGTTTCTTTTGGGTTTGCATTGTGAGCTTATTTAGCCAGGAATGCTTCTTTCAGCAGAGGCATCTGCAGCATATTGAATATTGAAGCATACTGCCATCCATCCTGCTTTCATCCAGTTGAACTGCTGGAGTGACTGAGATGCAAAGAAGTCCCAGGACTTGCCCACAGCCACACAACAAGTCAGTGGCCCAGCTGTTTTAAAAAATTTACTGTCTCTTTGCTTTAACAACTTTATTGCAAGGCATCCTTTATTCACATTGGACTATTTCTCTTTTTCAGAAGGGATGGGTCTTCATGAATACCACTTAGGCTTTCACTCTCATGGTTGATCATTACCTTTCCTGATGGAAAATATCTTCCCTAGGAATTACTAGTGAAATTTTTTCTCCTTGATCTATAAAGTCAGTGGACAGAATAAGCTAAATAAGTGAATTTTCTTTGGCACAAACAAAAAAACCCAGTTTGCTGCCAATATTGTCTATTATACAGCCCCATCTTCTCTCTCACTTTGCAGACCTGGTGTTACTCTCTTCAGAAGCTTTTTTTTCTCCAAAACCTGCCAGGTTTTCAGGTCAACCTGTGTGGTAGTTTCATTGAACGATTGCTTGACATCTGCTCGTGCCTTGTAAGTACCCAGCCATTTACTTCTAAAACCTTTTGCCTCTGATTTGGGTCAATTTTTTGTATGATTTTTAGTTCATTATTATTATTATTATGTCTAAGCGGAAACCAGAATGTTGTTCCATTCGTGGGTCTTGTGTCTTTGTCTTTTAAATTCAAATTTTTTTAATGAGGCTGGAATTCCACAGAGGTGATAGGCTAGTACCGATGGGTGGCAGTGTCTGCGTCCTTGGAAATATAGCAGCAGCAGTACAAAACACCATGTGCTGGCATGCCAAAGTGCTCAGATTTAACTTGGAAACCTGATAATGCCTCAAGAGACCTGAGGGTACCCACAAACACAGTAGCTGCAAATGTGGTTTTTTGCCCCCAAGTTCACTGTCTTCTTAGGACACGGGGTTATTTTTTAATCTTTCCAGAGCAGATTTTGACAAAATCCATCAAACACCATCAGGAGTTGAGTTCAACTACAGTATATGTATGTGAATTTGTGGTCTGACCCATCCTGGGTTGCTCCTTCACAGGACCAGCCCTGCTCACCATTGTCTTCACTCAGTGATAAGGTCACCTTTGCTCTGTCCTTGGTTGTGTCCGGTGAGGGCTTACTGTCAAAGACAGTAAGAAACAGGTGGAATTTAAATTAGAATTTTCACTTGAAAGAAGCCAGTGAGGAGGTGTTCAGTTATTCTGAGCTGCTTGGTCATTGCTACTTTGGGTTACAGTGGGTGAACCCTCTACTTGTTAATATTAGTAGTGTTGTTTGCCACACAAGCTGGCGGAAATAGGCTCAAACAATGTGCTTTTTCTCACACGACGTTCCATGTTCCTGCTCTCTCACTGGCTTCCATGGGAATATATGAATAAACCCAATTTAAAACATTTTTACTCCTTTTTTACTCCCACTCTGTTCACCAGATGTGCAAACTCAACCTGGGCTTTGGTTGCCAGCCAGGCTTCCTTTTTTTGTTTATTGACTTACCCTCAGTAACCTGGGTGTCCTCAGGGTCAGATCCTGGGTTCACTTAGAGCCCTACAGCCCATGGTCCTCAGTGGGTGTTTGCACTCACATGGTGGGTGCGTGTGGAGCTGGGAACACATCCCTGCCCATGGGGCTCAGTCAGCTTGTCCACGGTGATGTGTAAAGTGGACTAGAGCCGGTCACCCTCCCAGGCTGCTGGGAGTACTTGGCATAGCTAGCAAAAATTAGCACAACTGAGACCATATACATTTTCATTAATCATTGTGAGCCTTAAATAAAAGCAGCACTGCTGGCAGCTCTGATTAAGAGCTTTCCATTGATCATAAAAGCCTAACGCTAAAATGAATTGTTTAATGTTGAAGGATCGAGATAACAGCCAAATAATTTGATTTATCACAAAACCAAGACATAAGAAGAAAGAAAATATTTCAAAATAAGAATGCTACAGTCTCTGTGGCAGGCCCTGAGCTAATTTCAGGCAGACTGGGAAAACACCCCAGCCTCCATAGACAGGTCTGCACCACAGTACAGAGTAGTCACAGCTCCTTGATGCCTGATGGGTGCCTTGTCCAGCATTAATGTGGAGGAAGGAGGTTTGAGGTGCCTTAGCTTTGCACAATAAGTCCATTCCTCTCCTCTGTGTGTGTGTGTGTGTGTGCTTTCACATGCCCCCGCTATAATAGATACATATTTTTATACAAAGCAAGAAAATGAATACTAATGTAAGATATTGTGAGTGAAGTTCACCTTGCCCGACCACTTCAGCTATCTGAATGCTGGGCACTTGGGCTGGTTATTTATATTCAATAGCCTATATTGCTACTGGAAGGAGAGAAAGCAGCTCCTTGGTGAATACCTGTTTGAGGAGATCTGACTCACCTTCTGGAGGTGTCTGTTTCTGTTCACTGTCTAGGAAGGGAACCAAGACTCTTAGATTAAATTAGGTACCTAATTTTTAGATTAAGCTAGATACTGGTACTCCTGTGTGTGTGCACAGGATGATGGAAAGTGTGAACAGATAACACAATATCTCTTTAGACCCTGATGAGCTCCCAGAACTCATTCACAAGAGGTAATCTGCCATTCTGGTGTGTACTGAAGGCTCCCACAGATCTTACCATCCCAGGCACAAAATGCACTTGCAAATCTCCTACCGTACTCTTAATAATGAGTGAAAAAACAGAGCCTCTCTTCTAATCCCCATTCTGACTACGTTCATGCTGCTCAGCAACATGATTTTCTTTCAGGATGGTAGACTCCTTGGAAAGGTTTTGGCCATTCATCGTCAACCCTGTAGTCTCTGGGAATAGGGGAATAGGGAGGTGGTGGACGAGTCATTGGGAAGAAATGAGACATAATCCAAACTTCTCTATGCCTACTTAGCTACCGAAATGGCTGCTCTGGCTCTGTTAGCAGCTAAGCATCTGTCACGTTGCTCTGCTGTAGCCAAAGCTTACTCAGTGGCCAGCCAACTGCAGGCTGGGCAGTGGAGGTCTACCAGGGCTTAAGGCAGACCTTGCGTATGAACTGTGTGAGCTGTGCAGAAAGAGTTGGAAGAAGCCCAAAGACTAGCCGGCTCCTTCCCTTGTCTATCAGAAGACTATACTTGCCTCTGGGTGGGCAGAATTTTGCAAAGGAGGTGTGGTGTCTAAATGTGTGTGCTGGGTGTGAGACATGTTCAGGAAGTGTGTGTCCACCTCATCAGGGCTTAGAGTACAGGAACTGTCACCTGGGATGTGCGAGTGTCATATCCTCCTGACCTTCATTAGCTGATAGTTAAAGTTCTTTCAGTGTGCCTCTTCCATAAATGTGTGTGTATGTATGTCTGCTTGTGAGCATATGTCTTAAAAATGAGTACATATGCTACTTTAGTCTGCCACCCAAATCCTTCTTCCAGTCTTCCACCTGGTTTATTCGGGACTCATCCTGCTTTGGTTCCCACTTAAATGGTTGCACTCCTTTTGCTTTCTCCATATGCATGAGCATGTAAAAATGCCAGATAGCATCAAAGATCCCCACAATAATTTCCTCCTGGAGATCTGCCAGAGAAAAATAGGGCAGACAACAGCTCTATCCATACACTGTTGCAGTGGAATTAATCTGTTTCTTTGTTTTTAAGGGAGGGCTGTGGTGTAAATCAGCCTGGCTCCCACCCTCCTCCGCAGGAGGAAGAACATTCCTGGGTTTCACTACTCCCTTGCTGGTTTTTGAGCATCAGAGCTGAAGCTTTCTCTTCAAGTCACAATTTTCAAGTACTGACCCTTTAAACTTCCCTGCACCGAATCACTTCAATGCCTTTGTGCTCCTTATTGCCCAGCAGATATTGACTCTTACAGCACCACAATGGTTATGGCTTTGCTTTTGGTTATGGCTCTTTAAACATTTTAGCAGGACTTAGTCACAGGCAAGTAAGCATAGGGAGAATTCCTGTTTAGTGTTAATGCCCTTGGTTTGGTGGCTGTGCCTCCTCGGGGTGGCTCACAGTGGATGATTTTGCATTTGTCAACAAACAAGTGAATATTAAAGAACAAAGGGAGAGTTCTTTCCCCTCTGTTGTTTCTTTGTCTGTTTTGATGTTTATTCTGAATTCTAACATGATATGCCAGTGTGAATAGGAACATTTCAAGCACTATCTGCTTGCTGTGATCCCTATAAACAGTGGATGCCACTAATGGAGTCCCTAGCACATTTTTGGAAGAGGAATATAGATGGCATATGGCACAGAAGAATAATTTCATAGTAATAAGCAAAAGCCGGTAATTAGCAAGACACTGCTTTGTAGCTAATGGCATTATGGATAATGAGGGTGGTGAAGGAGAACCTGTTCTGAGTGCTAGGAAATAGCCAATTGCTCCCCTCAGCAGAAGCAATACTATTCCTGAAATACCGTCGATCCTTTGATAGGCTTTGGGGGAAGCTGTCACAAAGGCGAGCTGCAGCACAGCTTTGGGACTGGGCTATGCTGCAGCTGGTGGGAGAGCTTGCTGGCAGCTCTGCTACGAAGTTAGGCCAACCTGAGCAGCAGTACAGAAAACCCTGCAGGTGGCATGGCCATGCAGCCATTGCCACTGTGCTGCCATCCCTGCGCGTTCACGAGCAGCAAATGTTTGGGGTTCTGTGCACAGCAGTGATAGCTTGTCAGAAGTAAGACGCTTAATTATTTTCAGTTTTATTGGGAGAGGGTTGTTGGTTTATTAAAAAGCACTATCTATCTGAAGGATTTTTTTATAGCCATTGAAAGAACATCAGCAATGATATGAGTATTCATGGTTTATTCTTCTCCACGGGCAACTTCGTGAGTATATCACACTTCTGGCTTGCAAATTGATCTCTAGTTTTGCACAGCCCCTAAAGGGACCCCTGCTTATTTTGACAAAAAAAGGAAAAAGAGAGTGTGAGAGAGAGAGAGAGAGAGAGAGAAAGGAAGGAGAGATGGGGGGAGAGGGGAGGAAGGAAGGAAGGAAGGAAGGAAGGAAGGAAGGAAGGAAGGAAGGGAGGGAGGGAGGGAGGGAGGGAGAAAGACAAAGAAATTAAAAAGAACAAAAGAAAGAAAAAGAAGGAAAATGAGGACCAACTAAAACAAGATTAAAAGCCCTACTGTTTGTGACCTAGACTTTAGGGGAGGAAAGGACTGGCACTTGAGGATATGCTGATGCTGATTTGTGACCATCCACGGTGGCCAAACTTCTCAAAAGTGACTAATGATTTTGGGTACCTCAGTTCCCAGCAACTGAAATGAGCCAGGCTTGCAGGGAGCTGCATGCCCAGAGTGCCCCAACAAGTCGTAGGCGCCCCACATGCAGCCATACTCCTCTCTGGACAGCCTCAGCCCACCAACAGGCTGGATCGATGGGCCTCTGCAGCAGCTGTGGGGCTGCGGTGTCCCTCCTGCCCCTGTGCTCACTGAGCTGACCTTGGTCTGGACCCCTGTCCCCCCAAAACAGCCCAGCCCTCACTGCGGAGGGGAAGCAGGTCCGACTCACACCCACCCAGCCCAGCGGTTCCCCCCTGCCAGCAGGAGCCGCGGCGGCCCCCTGGCCTCTCCCTGCTGCACTGATATCCTGACAGAAATTAAGGGTTGGTTTTTTGTTTAAAAATAAAGCCAGCAGCAGGTTCCTATGGCAGCCACGCCTCTGACCCCCAGGCCCCTCTGTCTCACCAGTCGCCATGCAAGGGGGCCTGCAGGGCCAGCCTCCCCATGCCCCTCCGGCCACTGACATCTCCCCACACCCTGCTAATGGCAGCACCTCTCCCAGATTACTGAGGGCCATGGGAAATTATCATTAATAATGACAGGAGCGACAGTGGTGCCAGCATTCCCCAACCCATGTGCGCAGGACTCATGCCCACGCAAGCAGGTGGGCCCCGGTACAGTGGCAGCCACCCTCGGTGGCTATAGGAGCTCCATAGTTGGCCAACCCACCCCAAAGGGTTGCCCCAAGGCTTCTCTTCCCACACCCTTACATAGATATGGTTCCTCTGCACACTGAAATACAGCTGCTTCTGGAGCAGCTGTTCTGCAGCTGCTGTAACCCAGAAATTTCTACAAAAAGCTGTTTCCAACAGCACTTGCCTGGGGTACGGAGCCACAGCGGGGTGCCCATGCACCCAGCCTGCGCCACCTTCCTTGCTTCAAGCCACACTCAGCTGGAAAGCTGGAATGTTGCTGATCAGGGCTCACAGGATAGGGAGCAGCAGGGGATTTTGTTCCCACTCTCTGGAAAGCACAGACCAACCAGTGAATGTGAGCCAACACAGCTCAGCAAAACCCACCCCTTGGCCACCCGCCATCTTCCCCTGATGGATGAGCTGCAACACACTCAAAAGGTGAGAAGGCCCAGCCATACCCATATCTCGCAAACTTCTGCAAAATGGATGGTAAAAACCTGTTAAATAGGCTTTTTTTTTTTTTCCCATTATGTTTTTATTTTTTTGTTCTTGCTTTTGGGCTCCCTGCCCCTGTGCAGCATGCCCACGTGGGTCAAGGCTGAGAGGACGGGGCTGTGGCATGGCTGGGCAGAGCCCCGAGCCTCACAGGGTGGGAAGGAGGGCGGACGTCAGGCTAAAGTGTTCAAACAACCGCTGTGCTTTTCCTAGGGTGACGTCAGGCCACCTTTCCTGCTCGAATTGTAGTAAAAATAAATACAGCTAGAATGTGTGGGCACAGTTTGGAAAAGGATTAAGGGGACGTTTTAACATTGGTCTCACTGAAGTGGAAATGATTTCTGATAGCCAGCTGGAAGCTGGCAGAGGCACTAGGCTGAAGTTGAGAGTTCGTGCAGCTGGGGTTTCATAATACGAAATTGCTAGTCTTTCATTTATTACTTCAGAGTCAGATCTTAAAATCTTATTTATATGATTAGTCCCTCTGGGCCATATCCTTATTTCTCTTACACCAGACTGACTCAGGAACAGAGCAGGGGGCATCTGAGAGGCAAAGCCTCCTCATTAAAAGGTCCCTCTAGAATGGAAAAACAAAAGCCAGCTATGGTAAAGCCAGCTATGGTAATGCCCTCTAGCCTGCAGCTTGGAGGCATGGGCCAACACAGAAATAAGCTACACACCAGGCAGCTTTCTTCAGCAGAGCTAGGACAGCCCTCCAGAGCCCTCCACTGGCTCCTTCTTCACATGAGTGTTCAATTCAAGTACCTGGCACTAATCATCCAGGTCATTAACTTCTTGGGTCCAATTTACCTTAAAACCTGCTCCCCCCCTCCACACTGAGCAACAGAGCAGCCATTACTAGGGAAGCATTTGGTGCAGAGACAGCTGGCTCAATAGCTTGGATCCTTCATTTGAACCCACAGCCAGGCACCCAGGACATCTTGGGGTTCCTGCTAGTTTGCTGCCCAACACTCATTTGGAGTGAGCCAGCAGGACAAACTTTCTGGGCAAAAGTTGGGTAACACACCAGGGTAGTGCCCTACAGGCTGTGTGGACCAGACCACAACAGGTCTGACCTTGCTGCATGGTCCTCCAGTGCTACCCCAGCAGGCCTGGCACCTTTCACCTTCCCTCACGCCACATCCACATCCCCACTCCTCACAACCCTTTGGAGCCAGGCTGCAAAGCAACTGTTCTGGAGGGCTACAACACAACCCTCTCATTGATTTGTGCACTTCAGACTGCCCCCCACCTCCCCAGCAATGCCAGTAATAATGATGAACGGGCTGGTGTGTTGCGTATTGTGAATTCAGCCATTTTGCTGTGGACAGAGCCAGACTGGAGCAGTGTGGACAGAAGATGCTGCATCATGCTTGGTGGCAGGGCAGGTGCCATTAGCAGTGCAGTATCACCCTCATTATGGATTTGGAGAGAGGATATACCAGGTGGGACCCCAGGCTTGGGAGACCCCTCTAAGGGCAGAATGATAGGCAGAGGGTGGGGAGGCACATCTACTCCAAGTGTTAGCTTGGTACAGAGATGTCTGAGGTGTCTGAGCTTATGGAGAAGCACATGTTTGCCAGCTCAGACCCACATGCTGCCTAGGCAGCTGAGTCCACTAGGCAGGATTTATTAACACAGGCATGGTGGGAAGGCAATTTCTCCAAGCTTGATTCTGGAGCCGGGGGAGTCCAGCACGAGTATCCCTGTATGTGCCCCGCCTGCATATCTAATCCTATGCGTATCTCCCACACAGAGAGTTTGGAGCTCCTTGTACGTGGTGAAGTAGACTCGGCCATATTTTGACTCCCAAGCCTGCACCTTTATCAGCAGTCTCCTGCAATAACAGTTGTGGAATGAAAAGGAGGGGGAGAAAAGGCAGGCGGAGGAATATGAGGAGAAAGGAAGTGGGCAAGGTCTCTGGCACACAATATGAACTCAGATGAAGGCATCCTGCTTTCTGGACTGTGTTCATGCTGTATAAATATCCCCAACAAATCGGGGAGATGGGAAAAGACTCTGGAGCAAGAGCCTGCAGAGTCAAGGCTGCAGGGGCACATGAAGTGCACTTATTCAGGGATGTGAGAGGCTCCAGGATGCAGGGCAGAAATTCCCCAGAAGAAACGTACGCTGGGGGGAATCCACCAATTACTCCTGTTAGCACCTGCAAGCATACTTTTTAACAAAGCAGCATTCTCTCATTCTGTGGAAATGCACAGCACATTCCGCCAGGCTAATTAAATAGCAACCCCTCCCTTACAAATAAGGGTGCTGCAGTGGGTGTGCATGAGCTCAGGCCCTGAGCACAAAGGGCAACCATTCCCAGGTCGGATTCCAGCAACGAAATAAAAACTTCCAGCAACAAGGATCTGCTCTGCGCCTGATGCCACAGCTCAGCTCGCTCGAAGCAAGCCCTCCTCCGCCTCCCACCCAACCGGAGCAGCTGCGCGGCACGCTGCCCCCACCAAGCCTGCATCCGCCTGCCTAGACTTCATGGGAGCAGGCGAGCTCTGCTGGCTCCTTGGCTTGGCTTCCCAGGCCCTGCCTAATTGACAGCCAAGGTGCGTGTAACGCCATGTGCCGCGGAGCAGTTATGTTTGTCAACCTGGAGGGCTTTGTGCAAGTCCTATAAAACACAGGCAAAGTATATCCAGCGCAGCATGGTTCGGTGTGCAGTGCAGTGATGTCGTCCGCACCTGGACACCTCTGGGACCCGTTACTGTTGCCGAGGGTGGGATAAAAAGTACTTTGTTTCTTGACTGCATTTTTGAAAACTGAGAATACTGCTCAGGGATTTCTGAAGCTTGAGTTGATTAGCAGTTAATGATGTGCGTCCTGAAGAAAAAGTAAGATTAAATATTGTGCTCGTATGGAGCAGAGCATTTTAAGCTTGAGATTTACAGCTATTTTGCTGGTATTTCATGAAGTGTTTAGGTCTGCCCAACTCTTGGTTACACAGCCGCTCAGTATTTTGAACACTCATTTTATGCAGATATAACTTAAACAACCAATGAGGTATTAAAGTGTATAAGGGTATTTTATAACTGCATGTTAACTTTCAGGGAACATCATTGGAAAACAGACACACAGTGGGATGGGAGTCACTTCTTCAGCAACCTGCAGATCCATGCTCAAGGGCTGCTGGCTTATCCCAGGGCCATCCCAGTCCCAGCACCAACTGCCTTAGAGCTCTGGCATTGCACCTTCTGGCCTGGGAAGCGTGCTGCGGCAAAGCTTGTCCTCTTTGCTTGTTGCCTCACCCCTCTCCACTCTCTCTTGACTCCTCTCAGCTGGAGTTCCCTTATACTCACTTTTAAAGTACTGCACAGCCCTGCCGTTTCCCACGTGTTGTATTTCTTGAGTTATGTTGCCCACCTGTGGCCCCCACCCTGAAGGCATGTCCCAACTCAGCTGCCTGGGTGTCACTCCCACATCGTTTCTGTCCACGGCCCTTAGGATGTGGTGCAGCTTTCCTGTGGGAAGCTACCATGCTCTTACTACTTACCTGTTTTGATGCCTTCCTTTCTGAAGGCCTACTTCTGTCATGTTTCCTCCAGGGAATACCATCCATCCATAAGTCGATTTAAAAAAAAGGCGAAGAAGGAGGTGGCGTTTCTTAATCTCTTAGGAGAGAAACAAATCATGCCTTCTCTCCCTTTCTAGGGGTTTGTGTCCATAACAAGATGAAGATGGGCTCATAAAGATGTACAAGAGCAGCACAGATGTGGTGGAACAGGCTTCAGGCCTTGCTGGCAAGTCTTGGCAGAGCAGTTGAGTTGCTGAGACGTTCTGATTCCTGCACACCATCCTTCCACTCCTCTTGTTACCTGGGCTAAGTAGATTCAATGAGGCATAGATATGCCCAACCATGCTGCATTCATAACTCCATTTTGCTGTGGTGACATACTGCAAGATCAACACCTAACACATCATGCTTAGCAAATGGTGACAATACAGTGAATAAAATGCAGGCACTAATTTTTTTTCCCTCACACAGTACCACTTGTGCAAAAGAGTAATTATTTGCCAGCATATGAAATGTAGCCAAACAGGCTAAGCTGGACAAAAGCTTCAGGTCCTAGGTGGCTATTAAGAGTTTCCAATTAATTGAACACTTGACTGATAAATGCACGCAGCCACACTTGGATAGGTATCTTGTTAAAAGCAACCCTTCTACCCTAGGGAAACCCTCGGGAAATAATTTATAGTGCAAGCCTGTGGTGTACTTTACAATATATAAAATATATATCCCAGGCTAAAAAAAGGCTAAAGCTAGAACTGGCTGAAAGAAATGAAGCAACACATCTCTCAAAAGTTCTGAATCTGCATGTACAAAGTCGTTAGTCTTTAATACATATGAATTGATGAAACTTGTACTTCCAGTTTGCTACACATGCAGACACAGAAAGCAGAGTAACTAATGTTTCTCACTAGATGCTCTGTGTTATTACTGCCATTGCCGGTACGGAGCTCATACAGATTTTGTTACCAGGATAGCTGTGAAAACCTTCCTACTTTCTCTCCCCCTCTTTCACTTTCCAAATGCGAAGCTGAATTTCTATCTTGCAAGAGGTACTATAGCTCCCATTATAACTTGGCTCTGCTCCCCAGCCTGACTGAGCCCACTCTGTGTGGCCAGGGGGATTAGCAGGAGTCAGCTTAAGGGATTTTTTTTTTAGGGGAAACAGGATGCATTGTACGTATGTGAGCTTTCTGAGGCAGCTTAGCAGAAGCACAGCAGCGCTGCTGACAGGGATAATAGCACTGCTAATAGGTATGGCACATCTTCCAAATGCATTCAGAACACTGATGGCTGTATCTTTTTTTTTCAAGTGACAAACACCAATGAACACCTATAAAATAATACTCTATTTTCACTAACATCCTCTTTAAGGAAATGTGACTTAGTCTAGAGTTATCTGCTAATTTGGGAGAGAAAGGTTGTTTTAATGCATTGTAAAACAATCATTTGAATTGCATTTTAGCATTGGTTTTCTGTAAAAGTCTAAAGGTCACGTTCCTACTTACTGTAGGACCATATCTGGTGTATATCCAGATTCACAAATAGCTAAAGAATAAAAATTCTTTTTTTTGGCAGCTGGAACAAAGTGTCTTAAGCAAAATCATGTGTTTGAATCTACATCCAGACATGGGTCTTACTAGTACAGGTCTGGAAATTTCTCCTACAGTCAGACATACATTGCAAGCCTCCTATTTTAAATAGAGCACTGGGCTTAATTTGGATTGCTTTGTCCATACAGAAAAAATTATAGATATTCACAAACATGACCCTTGGATCATTCCAACAATAAAATTTGAATCTAGAAGAATAAACTCACATGGCTAATTTGATTTGGCTTTCTAGGAGCCCCCTTCTTTAGGCAGACCTTTCTACCTCTAGAGTTGGGGATGGGACACTTCTTCAAACACCAAACTATTGTATGTGTCAGAGCTTGAAAAACATTTCGAAAGCAAAAGAAAGTGGAGTCGCTTCAAATGCTATCACAAACTCCCTTCCTTTTGGATTAAAAAATGGTTCATGACTTACTACTGATTTCCTGTGAACATGCTTATTGGCGGAGAGTTTTACCCAATATTTTGATGGAATATCAAAACTGTGGGTTAATCTACCTGGTGACTCCTCGTGTTGCACAAATTTCATGTGTCATATGGTAAGATTTTTTTTTCCTGATTGGATGAATAAAACATCTTATATAAGAAAAAACCAAACACCACTAGTGAATGAGGTGCTTCTGGCACAAACATTTAGAGGACTACTCATTCATTCTTAAATTCATGCCACTTTCCCACACAAGGGTTGTCACATACTTGGCAGTGGTCCAAACAGCATAAAACATAATCTAGGAATAAAAGCAACTGAATGTAGGTCTTTTAGCTGCAAAACATCTACGGATCAGATTCTGAAAAAAAAATATTTTCAGCCATTTCTATTAACTTGCTGTAAAACAAACCCTACTTCCACAGATAGCTGTGTGTTAGTCCTTCAGGGATATATATTTTTTTTAACCTTTAACTCCTGCATTTTATCTTCTTTTGTGGGTTTGAGTCAGACCATCAGTGTTATTTTCATAGAGCTGTTTGTGTGCTAATTAAGCAATAAGGAGCAGAGCCTGTCCTGGGGATTAGGAGTGACTTGGAGTGTTGACGTAAAGCTGAGAGCCATTAGCGACACCTGGCCAATAATTCCCCAGGAGATGCTAGTGCTGAACTCATCAGGGCTGTTTCTAACAATCCTTGCTGCTTTTTTAATGGGGAAAAATATATTTTTGACTTTTGGAAAGTACCAGAGGGCAGGCGAGATTGCTACAGTTTACCATCGAGGAGATGACAAGAATAAAGGGAATATGGATGACAACAATGGTATTTATAGGAAAATATTTTCTTATTTGTCAGCCCACACACACATTCCCACAGCAAGTAGATATTCAAAATACAAATCTGAGAGAAGAGGTGGGAGATATTTTCAGAGCTACCAACTTCCAATAAACTAAATTTCATTAGACAAACCACACCGACTTCTGAACAGCACACCACTTGCTGTTTATCAGGTTTTAAACAACTCCCATTACTGTTGCTTGATAACCATATAGAATAATGATATGAAAAGCTTAGCCAATTGACATATTTATTCTTTACTTGGCAGAGAGGGAATGGTGGGTATACCCATATAAGCACTTTTGCATTCCTGCTGGAAGTATATTAACTGTTCCCATCCCTCCCCCCATCTCTCCTCCACGCTATTACAGCACCTTCATCCAAGACAGCCTTGCATCGCTTCTGGGAGAACACTTTCACTAAATTCTTACAGGATATTAATGGACATTCATGTATAGTATTGCCATATGAATGTTTCAATGACCTAGATAAATGTGCATAATTTCCTTTGTGCGTAATGGGCATGAGTGTTTAATTATGACAAGTTGTGACTTTTGTAGTTTATCTCAGCCCCCCAGGGAGCCCTTGAAAATGAAATTTCCTATTCCCTGGTATGCAGCAAGTGCAATTTTACAATAACCCTATACTGGGATATCATAATCCATGTTGCTTCCTCCTTTTTCCTCCACTTAATGTATACAGAGGGGTACAAACACTGAAACTGGAGTTTGTGTGAAATCGTGGGTTTGTACAGAAAGCAGAAGGTTACAAATGAAAAGAAAGATTTAATGGGAAATGGGCTGCAAGACAGCAATCAGGATGAATTTTTTTACAAGTCACTTAAATTACTGACCACACATTAATTCTGAGGTTAACTCCGTTGGTTAAACTAATCACTATTAATCAATGAAGCTGTTAATCAAATTGCTGAGAGCACAGGACCGAGTAAATTGGACAGTCAGATAATCTCTTGGCCTGACCAAAGATGCAGAAAAGTTTGTGTCCCCCTCAGAAGAATGAGCAATGAGCTAACCACTTTGCATGCTGTCTGCAAATGTTCTCTGCAACAGCATTAAACCCTGCTATGCCTTGGGTTTTGGGGGGTCTTTTTACCCATCTCCTGCTTTCTGCCAAACGCGTGCTTTTGCCTCACACTTGTACACACACACACACCCCCACACATATACACGTGCAAGCGAGGTTGGAAAAGGCTCGCAATGGAGAGGTTTCAAGTGGAGGATTGACGGCCGGTGATTGTGAAGCCAAATCACTCGCTATACTTGCTTTGCACTACACGATTTCCTGCTGTTGTTTCTAGTTACAGCAGATAATAAAAACTGTTACAAAACCCTCTTAACAAGAAAACAAAACACAGATGGCATGTCGAATGTAAAGCATCTGGAGATGGCAATAGACTCTGGCCTCAAAAGCTATTTTGTTCCATCCCGTTTTTCTTCAGAAAGTGGGAAAGGGACAGCAGGAAATGCTGCGCGAGTTGCTGGAGCAAACTTTGCCAGCTGCCAAGAAACTAACCCTGTGCTGGGAAGTAACTGGGTCTGCAGGGGGATTGTGGCTTTCAGGAACGCTTAGGGCTCATGCGTAGTGTTATTATCTTATCTCTTGAGGCCTTGGCTGGGAGAGCCATCTCTAAAATGTTCATTCCTCAGATTGATAGCCAACTATTTGAGGACCTGCATGGATACTTCTAAAAGAAAGAAAATGTGGTTATTATTTGTGCTATAAATTCTGAAAATGGAATAATAGTCAAGACTTAAAGAGCAAATGATGTTTTACAGAAAACTTTTAAAAACATCCCACTGAGAAATATTTATGTCTTGCATCATATTTTAAGTCTTTCTCCTCCTTTGTTCTTTGGTAATACAGATAGTGAACCAAACTGGAAATCAATTACACAGCGTATGTCTGGCATAACTTCACTGACCCCTTTTGTGTTCGTTAGCCTGTCTTTACAGCCCAGTGCCACAGAGATCAGCCGGGTTCAGTTTCAATGCAAAGGTCCCCGCAATGAATGCATTCATCTATTCCCGGGGGCCAGCCTTGGAGAGTGCTACCTGCTGCGGGAATATTACCCATTTGTTTGTGAGAACATGAAAACAGATAATGACAGATAACAAAACGGCTATGCCCTTGTCCTTGTTGGCAAGCAAAAAGCAATGGAGCGTATCTCAGGGAAGATTTACGCCAAGATGCTTTGGTCTTATTCCCTGGTGTGAGCTGATGCAGGCTGTGCGGGCTGCTGCGATTTATGCTGGTTGCTGAGGCCTCTTTTTCCAGCGGACATGAATTTCCCTGAGCAAGAGAGCGGCTTCCACATTTGCTGTGTTGGGTATCTTCAGGCCTCCAGGATCTTGATGGAAATGATTTACTGATGATAAGTGTCAGCGTCTGCATTTGGCCACATATTTAGGTGGCTCTTTCTGGCTCTTTTCCTCCATGGGGGCTGCCAGTATTGGCCTCATTGGTCCAGAGTCTGCTCAGCAAAAGCAATATGATGCAGAGTGGACTGAAATCTGGGGGACAAACCAGAGGCTTGACAGCGCATATTTCTTTGTTCCTACTGACAGAGGCTATTCCTCTCTCACCAGATGTATCCTCCATGCACCGCCACACCTATGAGTGGCTTGCCATGCGACAGAGGACAACTCGATGAGAAATAGATTGAATGCGAGTTACAAGGGTGGATTTGAAGTGGCTTTGAAGCTGGCATGGATTTTGCTTGACTAGTTTGGGTATGGAAAATTCATGGCAGATATATGGCAATGTGCTGGGCATAGCAGAAGAGTGAGTGGGTTTCATATTTTGCTCTGGACGGCTGATGGTTGACTGGCTTTGTGTGTCTGGAAAAGCATCAGCCTAGAGTTCACAGTTCTTTTGAAGATGGGGGATGTTAGCTTAATCAGCTACCTTACTCACTGTGGTGTTACTCACTACTTCTCAGTGACTCCAAAATATCAGAGTTCAGTGCAGGTGCTCTGGCCATGGGGCATGTTTTAGGACCTGTTGTTCAAGCATCATGTATAATTTTTGAGAAACAGAAGGGATATGAGTATGGAAAACACTCATTGCTGTTCTGTTGCACTTGCTTGAAGGTGCCACTTACCAAAATTTTCAATGATAATGGCATTTCTGACAGTCACAGTAGCCTCCCATTCACCGAGAGGCCAAGCAAGGGTGTCATCTGCCAGAAGGAACCTCTGAGAGGCTGTGTGGAAAGTCGTTGCAGCAGAGGCTGAGCAGTGCAATGAAATCCAGCAAGAGCCTGTGACTCCTCTTCACCGTGTCCTGTGTAACCCTGTTTCACTGAAGTAGCTAACCCAGATGGCCACATGGATTGTGGTTGAGAAAATTTGCCCTTGTCAGTTTGCAGCAGGGCTCACACCCACTGGCAGCTCTTTGAACCCTGTCTGGGATGTCACAGAAAATGGTAGTCAGCAGGGAAATGGCCTCAGGACATTCAGTGAGGGCTGTGACACATGTGTCCAACAGGGTTCGTTAGTATCTCCCAGCTTCCCTGCTGAGACAGGGGTCTGTTGCGAGGTAATGCATGTCCCTGTATGAATTGTGTGAGGGTGTTGTGCTTTGCTGCTGACCAGTCCCTGGTGTTAAGCTGTGGGAGCAGCTAAGAGTCCTACAGAGATGCTGCAGAGAGGCACAGATGTGAGCTAGGGGCAGCAGATAGCAGCGTGAACAAGGTTTGGTCCACTTGTCCACTATGGACTGTGAATTTCCCCATGAGATGACACATACCACTAAGGGAGCACTATAAGAGCACTGATCCCCTGCACCTAAAAGGGTGGTTGCAGCCTCCTGGGAACACCAAGCTATGGACAAGCCCCAAGCCAGGCCCTCTCTGATGCCCCAGCATTTCCCACAGGGTGCATGTTGTCAGAAAAGCCTTTCATGTTTCTTGGCAGACAAAACATTTGTGAGCCTGGAGTCACAGAAGGAAGGCCAGGGGAGCAACGTGAGCACACGGGGCTCTAATGGCATATGCAGCCAAGCAGAAAGGTTAGTGAAGGCTTCTAGGAGTTGGGTTTGGAGGTAGGGTGAGCACAGCTTCATTGATGATGAGCTAGGAAAGAGGAGAGGGAGGTTTTGGCTTTTCTTCAGCGAGGCAAACCTGAGTAAGAAGTGGTCACCAGAGAGTCCAGAGCCTGTCCCTGCAGTCGTCAGGTACGTGCCTGTACAGGGCTTTCTTACAAGCGGTGGGGACTCCTAAGCAATGCTGCAATGCACAGAGCAGCCTTCCTTGGGACACGCGGTGAGTCTGCTCTCCTTGTGCATTTGGTATAAAGCTTCTCTGTGTGCTTTCACATCAGCTATATGAGGTTACACAGGTGGTGAGGTGTATCTGGTGTCAGACCTGCTACATACTGGTAGAAGGCACTTACAACACAGGGGTCCAAGCAGCTGGCCCTCTGGGCACAGCCCCCTTGCACTCTGCAGCACTGGTGCAGCAGGGCTTCCTCACTAGAGGAAAAGAACAAGAAGTCTTCACAGAGGTTAGCAATGAAGATGGGAGGTGCACTTGGCTCTCAGGCACAGGTGCAGCTGATTGCAGACATGTCACCTCACTCATGCGGAGGCTGTGTTTGAACCCAAATCTCTGATACGCCATTATGTCATCCTTACCCTTCAGACTCCTTTACTTTACTTCCTCTGTCTTGTCATTCCGGACTTTTTCTCTCTGCCACTGCCACTTCGACTCCAAAAAGCTTTTCAAACGCAGCTTCATTGAAGTCATATGTGTGGTTTGCATTGTTCTGGTTGGCCTGATCAAAAAGGTGGAGGTTGCTGGAGAATTCAGAAATACTAGGAGGGAGCATGGACCTGTGGCATTTATTCTTCGTGAGGCAGCCAGTGGCTTAAAGCCTCACCCGTCCCTCAGGAGGCAGGTACTACTTTCTCCTCCTCCTCATCTGCTTCTCCAGGCTGCCAAGCACCTGGCCTGTTCCTGGGAATTACCCAGTGCCATTAGATGTATCACCAGTTCTGCTCTTCTGTATACTGATCTCATGGGCCCAGATCATAAAATTGTAGTACTTACATGAAAAATACAAAGGTTGGCATGACGACAAAGCACTACATTTAGTACTGTAGACTAGACATATATAGATATATATATGTGTATATATATATGTAAACAAAAAAGACCTAGTGTTTTGTGGTGTGTATTTTCAGCAGTCTGCCCACAAAATCTGAGATGGCAGATGGCTGGTTCCTCAGCAGGATAAGAATTAGGATTATGTGGGTACCTTAACAGTTCCTTGACACATATTCAGTTCAATTTAATGGTAATTTTGATAGCTTTTTAAACCTGGGTATTTTATGTTCTTTGATGTGAATGCAGGGTTCATTCTTGACTTTGCTTTTAAAAGCTTTGTGTGTGTGTGTGTGTGTATGTGTTTGACGAGGATAGCAGCATAGGCTAAGGAAGAAAATGATAGTGTGTGAACATGCATTACCCTCCTGGCAGGGAAACAACCTGCCCCTGAGGGTCATGTTGGCCTTAGGCATTTAGAGAGTGAGATACCTGGAAATTTCGCATTGGAGGGCTACAGGGATAACTAGAAGGGGATGGATGCCTAGACGTGGGCCGGGAAGCAGACAGTTGAGGACTAGCACTAGGCAGACCTGTCTGCTGCAGAGGGGGGTGAAGGATGTGCGGGGACATCCCTCCTCCCCAATTTCAGAAGGCCGTTACTGCCTCTGTAAGGAGTTATCAGTCCAAACACCCTGAGTATTTCACTGGGGACTATGTGTTACCTAAATGAGCAGGAAATAAAAATTCCATAGACATGGGGGGTTTATATCAATGCAGAAATGGGGGGACATGTGCTTCTTAAAAAATAAAAGCCAGCAGTCCCATTGCTACATCCAGTACTCCTAGTGTAAAATGTTGGCATGCTCTGCAATGGCTGGAGCTAGACATGTCAGCGTGACTTTGAAGGTGTGTTTGATTGATTCCCTTATAAAGTATTTAAGGCAATTCTGGCTTGAAGCTAATTCCTCTCCCCTTAATTGCTGCTCAGATAATAGGAAGCCAAAAAAATAAGCAAAGAACAGCACAACAGGTTCTGTGGTAGAGATGCACCATATTTTCCCCCAAAGATGGCTGGATTAGGAGTCTGATGTGCTTTACTGATGTGGGAATAGTGACATTAGGATAGAAAAGCTGTAGGACCTATTTGGCAGCAAGACCGCACACTTCGTCAGAGGATCATGGGATAGCTGAGGTTCAACAGCACCTCTGGAGTCTGTCTAGCCCAACCCTCTTGTTCAAATGGCTTTTTTGATACTAGGTGTGTATTTCTCACCTTCCAGGGCTTTAAGCTCTAGCAATATGCAAGCTGAGAGGGAGAAAAGAAAGGCACCCCCCTCCAATTTGCAAAATACATTATTTTTTCTCTCTTTCTACCAGAAGGATGAGAAGCAGACAGAGCCCATTTTGTAATCTGAAAAACTTATTATGTCCTAAAGATTCCTCTGAGGGTGAAATTCTAACCATTCCTTAACATACTGTAAACCGTACCTATTCCTAGTGAACTGTATGCAGTGAATCATATTCAGTGAAAGAGCAGGATGAAAGAGCAGAGCAGCATCGCACTGAAGACAGGGGGCAGAACTGCCTCCCTGCTCCAGGGTCTTTTATACAGACACTGCCTCTGTTTTTCAATTTTTTCCTGGATAATAATGTCCTACATAAGTGGCTCCTTAAGGTGCTGCTACGGTTTTTCTCAAGTAATAGCTGTGCATTGTATGGTGCCTGTCGGAGAGCCGGCATTAGGGAAAGACCACCCTGACCATTGGTGGTGTGGCTCTGCAAGGAGGCTGCATTAACATTGCCGGGGGGCTCAGAGTGCTTGAACGCCAACTGTGATCTTCAACTAAATGTGCTGGCCCTGCATTAAGAGGGCTCTGGATTTTTTACATCTCATCTACCTTATCTGTTTGAATGCAAAATATACCTTTCATCACATCCTCTTGCACTCAGGCTGTCATGTCGTGTCGTGTCCATTTTCCACTGTGTGCATCCAGATGGCTTTCACAGGTTAGATTTCTCCCACTGATTTTTTTTCAATACAAAGCTGTCACTGTTTACTTTAGGCACTAAGAGTGCTTAACCAGGATATTATTTTCTGCTGAAAGTTTTATTTTCCTAATCATGGCTGAGTGACTTTCACAGACACATCCTCAGCCGCTGAATCGTGGCTCAGCAGCCTGGCAGTTGCCCCCATCCCTCCAAAATTTGCAGCCTGCCATGGCTGCTCATGGACACTTCACGGTCCTCTGGGATGCCTGCAGACCCCAGTCCTCCCTGCATCTGAAGTATCACAGCAGGTGAGGGATGGCCTCCCTTGGCACACAGCTCAAGCTCCTTGCTGCACCTTCTCAGTATCACAGGGCCCACTGATTGCTACCTGGTCACGTCTCTGCATCAAAACCTGTGGGAGCTGGTGATGTGCTGCTGGTGGTGTGGGAAGCTTGGCAGCTCTGCCTCCCTGTAAGAAGGCCCATCAGCTGAAATCCAGCAGGGAGCATGTCTGAGGACAGGGAGTTTGTTCTAGTTATGCCTTCTTGTTCTGTTAAGTAGTTACTGAAATGTATGATGCATTCAGCTTTTTTTCATATTATGCTCCATAATTGTATTAATAAAAGGTATTTATCCTTCATTATTTTAATTCTCTAGAGGATTACCGAAGACAGGATATAATTAATCCAGATGCTCAGACGAATCCGGGGAGGTTGTGTGCAACAGCCACTGTATTTACTAAAAGTAATTGCACATGTTCACCACAGTCCAACCTCTGTGGCATTTTAAGAGGAGCATGTCTAATTCATGAAAGGGGAGAATTGGTTATTATCTGTAGCACTCTGGCTCAATTAGGAGTGTTAAAGAAAGATAAAAGGTAGGAGAGAAATGCAGGAAGATGAAATTATTTGCCCAAGGTCACAGAATGGAGATTAGCACCTGGGTCTTTACAGTCCCAGTCTAGTGCCCAGCCCATTAGATCAGATGGCCTCCCAAATCACCCTTCCCCAAGATCAAATACCTTGAACACCTGTGTAAGACTCTCAAGGAGAAAAACAAAAATGTCTCAGCATAGTCTGACAAAATTATAGCAATGCGCAAGACATCACTGGAATTCATTAAAAAGAATATTTATTGAGAAGCAATGTTAAAAAGGAAACATTCATGCTTTAAAGCAGTCAAGGCAATGAAAGCTTCCACCTTGCTTCAATTTGGAACTCATATTTTTGTAAAACTAATCAATTAGATCATGCTCCTAATTTAGAGTACTGATGCTTTCAGCTACGTTTCTGAGCTAGGAACAAGCTTTCTAGGATCCACAGCTTCTGAAATAAAAATAATTGGTTTCAGAGGAATGTAAAGTGCTAAGGAAGTAACCACTTACCAACCTATTCATCCGGGAGCAGTTTAAGGAGCAACTTTACATCTCCGGGCATCTGCAAGATAAAAAAAGATACAGTTCATTAGCAGACAACAACGTTAACACTCAGGTTACAGCTGAAAGGAAAAAGCAAACTTCTTGGGTGTTTCAATAAGGACAGAGCGTCATCCCTTCTGAGCAGCTCTTGTTCAAACGAGTCCCTTGGCTGTGTCCTCTGCCCAAGCCACCCCCCCAGTCCTCCAGGAGGCCCCTGCTTACAGAAGCAGCCAGTGCCTCTGCCTCCTCTCCCCCATCCCTACGCCCATGGGGGCTGTGGAGGGACTGTTGGAAAGATTAGACACAGGTCTGTGGCCAGCTCCTGCATCCCTCCGAAACAACATGGTGAAGGGAGCGACTGAGGGATAGAGCAGTAGTCCTGATGGCAATCTCAACATGGGCAGTAACCTCTAAAATCTATAAAAAACCAAAGCCTTGACCCCCCAAATTAAAAAGCCAGCAGCTAAAATAGTGTTTGCATTAAAAGATCAATGCTGTTCTCAAGCATGTCCAAGGAAATCCAGATGGTAGTTTTCCAACATAGAAATTTTTATTAGAAAGTGTTGCTTTGCTGAAACAAAAGCTCTGGAGGTGAAATATGCCACTTCTGGGATGGAATATCTGCCCTAACCATGGAGGGTCAATGGCCTGTGAGATTAAGGTCATTTCTAGCTGGTACGAAGGAGTGAGCTACAGGCTGTACCAAAGCCAACCTAAACTGGCTAATCCAGAGTACCTGTAAAGACAGCAGGTGTGATTTGGTTTGAAATTGTCACATAGGCCTATGTGAGCTGGATATTTAAGCTTGCATTTGTAATCAGTGACGATCCAGGGCTGGGTACCATTGCCTAACCATGGGTGTCTAAAGAGGTTTGTGATACCGTAGTTGGTATGAGTGACATGAGTTACATGGTTGTCTGAGACATCCATGTAAGACTGGCAAAAGTGGCAACCCATCTGTGGGTGACCTGTGCCCTTCTGGACCACCAGCTGGGGACCTGCTGTCCCTATGGCATCTCAGCTGATAATTAATGTTTAGATGAGAATGGAGCATTTTGCTGCCTTTTAGATACTTTGATGATGACACTTGAAGTTAGACGACCTTGGTCTGAAATGCCGCTGTGGGCACGCCTTCCTCTCAAACACAAGCCCATTTGATGTACCTCTCTTGGCAAGCCCTGCTGCCCAGCAGGGCCAGCAGTTTGGGTGCAGCTTTCTATTGACACAGCTGTAAAACCCACCCATTCTGGCAGCGAGGTAGATCCTGTTGGGCTGGGGCTCTCCGCCCTGCGTTTCGTGGCACAGTATAGACGTGTCCTTTGTTTCAAGCCTCTTGTTTGAATCAAGTGAAGCAAGGCCCTGAACTTTGGGCTCCCTTATCCCCAGCACTACCTGCACTCTCACATCTTTGCTTCTACAGGCTCTCTGGAGAGGAAAGTCACCACTAGCACTCAGCAGGTATGATCCTAAACCCTGCTGGCCACTTCTGCAATTAACAGCTCTCTGGTGGCTCCATTCTGAGGTGGTGTGTGCCATCTCAGTGGGATAGGTCGGTCTGTCTCAAGCCTCTGGAGTCAGTGGAAAGAATCCATTAAAATTTATCAGGCTGTGGAATTCCATCAGGTTTTTAATTGGAAATGTGAAAGAAAGCACAAAGGGTAGGATTCATGTCACCTGATTTTAGTGGGTGTCTACTGTAAGTGACTATCAAGGCACTTTATACCATATAGGAAGGTAAGTGCCTGCAGCGGTTAAATCATAATGTTTCTCTCTCCCTTACATTACTTTTTATGCTTAAATGGCTATCTGTTTCAGGGGAGGGGAAGAAGGCAGGTGATGGGAAAGTTCATTTGAAACAGACATCTCATATTTAATGGGCTGGGGTAAGCTGATTCCCTGTCCCTGCCCTGCTCTAGCAGCAAGCCCATGGCTTTTCCATCTAATGCCTCACTGCCGCAGTGCAAGCAAAGGCTGCCCTTGAGCCTGCTAAAGCCAAACTGCTCAGTGACACTGAACAGCCCTCACTTCGTGGTCTGTATTTGGTATGATCAGGATTCCATTCTCATTAAACTTACCGCTCACTTGACTTTAAAAGGAGACAGATTTGAGTCCTACAAGACCGTGGTACAAAACCGTACTTCAGATCTTGCCTCTGTTTTTCAGTACTTGGTGAACATCTTCTTCCTAAAAGAGTGGGTTTTAAAATCCAAAACAAAGAAAGATTAATATGAAATTAAATGGGTCACGATGAACACTCTGGGGATTATGCTGACCTTGAGAAGGTGATAAAGGAATTACACTTTTCCTTAGACACTTGCGCTAAAGACTCATTTTGTCACTTCTGCATTTCCCGAAAGATGTAAACCCACTTCCTGATGTTCGCTGTGGCTCCCATCTCAGATCCACATAGAACCAACTTATGATATTCTCATAAAGTCCAAGGTTTCCTAACTCAGCAGAAAATGGCCTGGGTAACCCAGGAGGCTCTCCTCAGGAATCATTTTTTAAATGCGTCTCTTTAAGAAAAATCCACCTGAGTCAAGACAGTGTAAACACTTAGAAATGATGGTAGGTACACAATACAGCACTATTGACTTTGCTTTTCCCCAGACGTGCTTCTGTGATTCTTTGCCAAGGGGTCATTGTATTCCTGTTTCTCCTGGTTATGTTTTTCATGCTCTTCTATTTCCAGCACTAATTTCTTCAAGCATTTGAAATGGGTCTGACAAGACTGTCAAGCAAGTGTTTGTGTTTTGCAGAGTCCTGTAGTATCATAAAGTACCTCAGGCATCTAGATAATAACCAATGGACACCTAGTGGCATCCTTCAGCCACAAACCAGGTACCAGACTAGTTCTGCAAGGGGAATGGTAAGCAAAGGATTCTAAAGAGAAACACTTCAGAGCTGCGGAATGGGCAGCCAGTCATGCACTGAACACAAAGAAAAAAATGTTTCCTCCAGCCAGCACACGTGTTTGTCTCAGACAGGGGAGATGGGTGACTACACTGTGCCTTGCTCGGCCCTGACCTTTCTGTTGATGTGCAGTTAGGTGTGCACACTGGATCAGATCATCTGCCTCTGAAAGAAAACAGAGGAGAGTCTCCTGTCCAAAATAGCCAAGAGCCCTAGAAGTGGGAGCATCTACACTTGTAAGAATAGTAGGGAGGCATGGGCTAAATGGTGCCCTCGAAAAGGGGATGCATATCTGGCTAGCAAACTTATTTTAAATCTCCAGGGATGAGAGCTTCAGGTAAAGAAAGATACAGATACATTACAGAGAACACAAAGGAGAAAAAAAGAAAGTTGTGAGACATCTGGGAAATACAGCATGGGTGGCTGGCTGGGTGGGTGGATGGATGGAGGGGAGGGAGGGAGGAAGGGAATGAGGAAGGGAGGAAGGATGGGAGGGAGGGATTGAGCTGTTTGTTTCCTGAAAGGGAATACTGAAGGGAAGACTGGGATCTCAAGAGTGTCTTAAAATGTGTATAAACTTGCTACAAGTAGGATGTTGTTCATTTCTTCATCATGACCGAAGGCAAGACAAGAAATTATCAGCTTAAATTGCAACATGAGAGATTTAGGTTAAATGTAATGATTGTTAAGAATTGGCATGGGCTACTGAGACTGACTGTGGAGTGTTTTAGGGCTACACAAGACACATATCTCTCAGTAATGGATGTTCACTCCTGCCTGAGGACAGGAGGATGGATTAAAATTAGCTGACCTCCTGAGGTTTAAGCTAAACCTACGTTTGTATGATTCTACAAAATCAAAACCAGGCAGTTTCCTAAAGAGATGTCATCTCAAACCAGTATCTCTGAGGATGCTTGCTATTCCACTGTTGCTATTGCTTGGTAATGTTTTAGGCTAATTAGTTGCATCTGCAATTATTGACACAAGTTAAGCAGACATACAAAGCGGCACGTGACGGGGATTTTTTTCAGTATAGTCTTTGTTTTGAGCCAATCAATGAATTTGGCATCTAATCTCTGTTCCCCTTCTTCCCTGGGATTAGTTTAAATATTTGAACATGTTAATAAAGAATTTGAAATAAAAGCTAGAACACACATTTCGTTATAAATCTCTTTGTTTTGCAGAAACATACTTTGCCATTGTGTCAGTTTTTAAACAGCTTTTCCCAGGTACTTTATCTACTGCAGTATTAAAGGTGAGGTCTTGTTGAAATAAGAAAAATTTACACAGAAGTATGGAAATCTACTGCATTTCAGGATAAAGCTCCTGCCTCAGAATGGAACTTGGAATTTTATTTCAGAAATACATGTTGCTTTTTCTTGAACAGTAAAACTCTTTTCTTTTGAAGCCCTGGGGGTGTGTAGGGGATTTTTCCAGAAAGGTTTAGAGAAATGGTTACAAACGATACTATATTTTAACAATTTTTTTGTTTGTTTCGTTCTTGAAGGAGTGGGTTTTTCAGGTTCAAGAACTCTGCAGCTCGGATAATGAAAAGTAATTAAATCATAACCTATGATCTGATAACCATAATCTGATAATCTCTAGGAGATGCAAAAATGCATTCAATATGTGTTCTCACATGACTGTTCCTGGAGTGTTACAGATCCAGGAATAGCAGTCTTGCTAAAAAAAAATAATTCTAAAACCACTACAAGATGCAATGAGATATTATTGACATCAAATTCACTGGAAAATATATAATGAAAGAATGATTGAATACTTTCTACTGGAATTGAAGGCACCGCTTGCAAACCCAGCAATATATTCAGTAATTGCTGTTCTGTTGTGTCTCATTGGTGCCTCTGTTCCCTTGGGACCAAGCGTATGTCAGACCATTGCGGCTATCTACTTGGAGCTCAAGCCAGCAAGCACACATGAGCATTTGAAGTTCAGATATTCCTTGCCCTTTCCTGCTGGTAGGGCTTTTCATTTAAAGTCCTCTGAGGTCCTTCTGTTTCTAGCTTTAACAGCACTGAGGGACAGAAGGCAGTTTCAGCTGAAGGGAGTGAATTGTATGTGCGCGCCCCTTGGTGTCTGCATGGGCATGAGGTTTCCGTACTCCTATTGCAGATGGGTTCATCCAAGGTGGGAAGGAGTTTGGTAAACATGGCTGTCCTGTGCCCCCTGAGATGCCTGAGGTCCATCCCTGGCCTCCAGCTGCCACTCCAGAAAGGCACCCGTGGCCATGTCTCATATATCAGCCCCATATGAACACTCTGGACACCCCAAGGAACCCCAGATGGCACAAGGTATCCAAGTTTAGATGTTAGTGTATAATCTGGAGAGGAGTTAATCTAAGCTGCCCATCAGCATCTACTCTGGGATGGGGCACATTGCTTCCTACCCTCCATTGGCTGGCTCTCCACTGATGAAAATAGAAATTTAGGCACCCAGCTCTAACATGGAGACCTACCGTGAGAGACCTTAACCTGGAACTGAATCCCAGCTGTGTCTCTGAAATTTCCCTGTGCCTGTGTGAGTGCTCAAAGGTAATCGCTATCGCTTCTGAGATTACCCCAGCAACTCCCTTCTGTACCTCGAGCAGCCCTCATCAGACCCTGCTGCTCTGCTGACTGGCGGACATCTAAGTGATCTGAATGTTCTTCAGCACTGTTTTTTTTTTTAATAAAGGCAGAAATTTCTTCACTGATTGTCTTCCAAAGAAGCAGGAGCCTGGTTATGACTGGCACACAAATAACAAAAGGAAGCCTTTTGAAATTAAAATTAAAGCCAAGACAGTTACATACCCGCAGCTTTTTCTTCAAATTAATTATAGCTAAGTTTCCAGGATGTCTTTCCACACTCCTCCAGCCATTTGTTTTTGCTTCCTAAAAAGCTCTGTGTTGTTTCTCTTCATTATTTAGCAGTTGCTGTTTTCCAGAACATAACGGCTGTGCTTCAGGTTTTGGCAGGAACAGCCCCTTTTTCTATGCTTCGTGCTGTTTGTGAAATGCTTTGGGAAACTTTCCACTGAAAAGCATTGTGAAAACTCAAGCTTATTATTCTTGCAGCAGGGAATAACAGGTTCGGCTGTCGACTCACTCTGTGAGCAGGTGCCAAAATCCTGCTGGGAAATACTGATGGATTTTGCTGATTCACTGCGGCAGATGGGATGTGTTAGCTGGGCTCTCTGTACCGGGGGGTGCAGGGGGCTGCCTCGGCTCAGCTCAGTTCGGGGGTCTTGGCCTGGAAGCGGAAAAGTGAGCAAGTCTAAGATGTATGCTACAGTAGTGCATAAAGCACAAGATTTAAAAGCCCAGCCCCTGGGAAAGTGGATGGGTTTTGGCCTTCTCCCGTGCCTTGGAGCTCAGTTTCGAAGCAAGCTGAGAGAGCCATCTGCTTGATGACTGCTACAGAGCTGAGCGGTGCTTGTCTCTCCTCCACCTCCCTGTAATTGTTTGCAGCATGCTGAGCTTATCCCACCTCTCTGCAGGAGGACAAGGACCTGGGGCCAAAGTTTAAAAGATTTGCAGGTGCTGCACTTTGCTATGCCTGAGCAGCTCGCTGCCCGGTGTCCTCGGCACGGGGCGGTGGCAGTGGGCTGCTTGTCTTCTAGGCTAAAGAATGCTGCATGGGGATGCAGGCTCTGATGTCTGGGATCTTGAATGCAGTGGGGCCTTATGGGTTGATGTAACCTCTGCAAGCAAGGGTGGCTTCAGTGCATAGTGAGTGGCACATCTGAACAGAGCGCTGTTGGCAGTACCAGGCTTTGCCATCTCTGTAAAGGCAGGACCCCTACAAAGTGCTGGTGAAGCTGTGTGATGCACCTTCCTGGTCACCCTTCCACTCACTTCTGTTGGACTGGACGGGACATGGTCAGCAAGCTCTGGAGGTGTAAGCCATGGGCTAAAGCAACAGTGAACTGTTGTACCCTGCTCTGTTAGACAGCCTGTACTGGTAGGGACTGGGTGTGAGGAAGGGGGTGCCTCATAAATCTGTGCAGGGATGTCATAACTCTTATTCCTGGCTATGTGGAGAAAACAAGCTTTGATGCTGGAACTCAGCTTCCACGGTGTCCTGGGCCATGTGTAGCACTGCAGGCTCTCTTGGGGTGTTGTGCGGGGCTGAATGCCTGCACTAGGGCTCCTGCTGCTTCACTAACTCCTGTAACAGATGGAAACAGTGAAAATTTTGTAGGGAAAGGCTGACCAGCCTTGCCAGTGAAGCTGGAGCTAGGTGATGGGCACATGGGGTGAGAGCTCTGCAGGTGTGCGAGGCGCCCTTGCTGCTACTGCATGCCTCTGGCTCCTGCACCTGGGACTGGTGTACTGGCTGCCACCTTTAGTGCCTGACACAGCAGGGCACGCCAGCTCATGCACGCACGCCTGGTGTGACCTACCCCAGAAGGTGCCCATGCGCTCAAGGGAGACGTTTCAGCTCGCCCCCCAAAAACAACCCCTTTCTTTTGCCCTGAGGATAGTCACTTCTCTCATGCAGCATGTCCCCAGGGCCCCAGCCGGCCCAGCTCCTGCCCCTCTGGCGGGCTGAACCAGAGGGTGCTGGGACCCATGGCTGAAGGCAGCTGAACTGGGGGTGCCCAGAGAGCAGGGTTGGGTGGGCTGGGGGGCAGCAGGGACCATTCAGCCCTGCAGCTGTTTCTGTCCTGCCTGGGTGGTCCTGACTACTTCTGCCTCTCCTATTTTTTCTTGCTTTGCTAAGAGTTCCTGATCCCTCCTCACCTCTCATGAACAGCCCTTCATCCTCAACCATGGAGAGCATAGCCCCAGCGTGGCTCTCAGGGGAGGTGCTGTGCACCCCAGGCACTGTGCAGCTCCCCTTGTCTGACTGGGCCACTGGGAGGCTTTGGGCTGGGAAAGTACTCTGGAAAGTGGCAGGTGCCTCTGTTTGGTTGTGTAGTTCAGACGTGACAGAGATGCCCAGCAAAAACACCTGGGACCCTGTGGAAATACTCCAGAGAGCACCTGGGGGGCTCAGGTGGCAATTGAGTAGCAGACCTGAAAATGTCACCATATCCTCAGAGCACCATGAAATGCTGTCAGCACCTTTCCTAAGGCAAGAGGAAGGAAGAGATCCGGTGATGTTTTCTCCTCCTGTGTTGTTGAACTGCTAGTGAAACTGGTAGTTTGCCCCTAGATCATGTCGCTTCTTCTGTCGGCCTCCCAGCCAGACATCCAGGGGAACTAGATCCAGCCTGGGTATGCCCTGCTACCACCCAAACTGTCCCAAGAGCACAGTACTCTACCACTGGCTTCACTGGCAGCCAGCCCTCACTTGCCAGTGTCCCTCATTGCATGGGGAGTAAGTTGTAGATCTGCAGAGCAGATAAGCCTTGGGGGGTTTGAGCTGCCCACAACAGAGCTGGAAACACTTCATGAAGACTTGCTCCTTAACAGGATAGCAGTCAGCAAGGAAAGCAGGAGGCAGAGGGTGGCAAGCAAATAAGAATCAACAGCAGTGTAGATGAGTGCTGTGCCAACGCTAGGGATCACACCCTAACTTATCAGTCAGCATTCTTGTAAGTACTTTAAAATTAATATAAAAGGGATGATGAAAAAAAAAAAGATGCAGAAAGCAGTTTAAAGAATCTCCCTTAGTGTGATATTTTTGGACTTAAGGTACTCTTTCCAAGGGAATTTGTTACAGTATTAAAAAACCCCTTTGATTTTAGCAGTAAGATCATTGCCTCTGTCTCTTGATTCATTCTGAAGAGAGAATCTGCATTACTAAGATTAATGTAACCAGACAGAAATAAACCTAGCAAAGGTAATAAGCATTCATTAGCAAGTAAGCAAAAGTCTTACAAAAAATGTTTTTCCTTACATTGGTTAGGTTTAACATTTTTCAAAGGAAAAATTGTAATACAGAAACATCCAGTAATCCCCCCAAAGTGTCCTGTACATGTCTCAGCTGTGCCCTCGCTCTTCAAGTCTCCTTCGCCTGGCAGTTCACTCTCCCCTGACTCTCCCTCCCATTTCTTCACACGGTTGGAGGAGCCAGCAACATTTCCACATCCTTGACTATTCCACTTTTAGCAGCCATTTCCTCGTTTTTCTTCATAAGGAAGCACTTTTCTTGCTCTGTACTTCCATTAAGAAAATGTACAAGCCTAATAGTTACTAAAAAGAAAGTGACTAAAGCTATCCTAATGTTTTTATGGACTCATTAAAGGTCTTATTAATTTTTCTCCGTATTGGAAAAAACCTAATTTTTTACTTGTGACATAATCAGGAGCGGTACCTGGGTTTTCAGGGGTGAAGCGTTCACATGTTAACCTTTCCTTCTGCTTTGAGCAATCATTCTTGTGAACTTGCTAAACTACAAATCAAACCGGGGCTTTTAAAGGAGGCCCCTCTCCTACCAACGTCTCTTGTACCCTCCCTTTGCACTTTGATGTGTTTCTCTGTGTAGCTGAGCTGGCACCAAGGTGGCTTGTGGAGAAGAGCCAGGCTAATGGCACTTTAGTCCCTCCATCCTTTGGCTCCCCATGTCCTGGGGCTCCCCTGTGCTGCCACAGGGCTTTGCTATTGGGGCCATGACCCCGCTTGCTGGTGGTCTTTGGCGCTCATTCCCAGCTGCTGCTCTTTTTTTGCTTGCTGTGCTTTGCCTTCTGCTTGTTCTCAGTAGCAGTAGCTAGAAAAGGGCTCCAGACTGTATTCAAGGCCTGGGGTAGCCCCAAGGACCTCACGTGCCAGCCTAGCACCTTGGTGGGAGAGCCACGTGTGAGGATGCTGTCAGCCCCACTGCTGGGATGGGGCCAGGAGATGATCCCCATGTCCCAGCATTGGGGAGGGAGGGGAGCACCCACATGTTCCCTACCCAAAGGTGATATGCGATAAGTAAACTTTTAATTGATTCAGTTACAACAGCTAGCAGCTAAAGCAAAGCAATAAAACTACAAAAGCATAAAAGCAAGGATACAGGGAGTGATTTACAGTGCACTGTATCTGCTTGCCACTTACCAGGGCTCCAGCGTGAGCAGGCGATATTTAGTGACACGGCGGTAGCGGTGTGAATGTTAAGCATGGTGTTTCACAGAGCGCCCGAACCCTCCCGACAGCCAGGCCTGAGTTATTTCAGAAACGCGTGGCATGTCTGTCTGATACTGATGCATCTCTTAACAATGATACTTCATAAATCCCTGGTTTATAAATTCACTGCCAATGGAGGGAAAAAAGTGTCAGTCTATAATCTGTTGTCATGGAAATGTGCTCGTCTTGATTTTGCCTTTTGGAATTTTCTAATCTGGAAATAAAGGTAGAGGCTACACCAAAGCCTAAGGGAAATGCATTTACTTTCTGGACAGATGCATTTCACTAGCCAGGAGAACCACATCCAGCATAATCCCAGGCATCCCCATGAACCCACTGTAGTGCAGCACTGCATATTCTCTTGGATGTCATCTCTCACCTGCTGATCATTAAAGTCCTGCACTTTCTGTCCTGGGAATAAAATATCTTTTATAAAAGACCCCACACAAGATGAAAAGTGAGACAAGGACGAACAGAGATAAAACGAAGAATAAATGTTAGAGGAGGTGAGTGCAGAGAAGCATATTTCACTTAGGCTATTATGGAGGTTTTTAATTTCCTGAAAACATTTTATTTAGGCCAGGCAGGGACAGGAGTGGAAGGCAATCACATTATCGGGCCTCTTATCAATGTTGATTTTGCTTGGCCTTACCTGAATGGATTGTTTTTTCAATAGTTCAGCAACTAAATTAAAAATAAAAAAAAAAGAAAAAAAAAAGTCACACTTTGGTTCAGGATGATATATAATTTGTTATTTCAGTATTTCTCAGTTGAGGTGAATTTTAGAATAAAAACATCCTCTCAAAAGAATGCGCTGAAACCATTTATTCTGAAACTGTCAAAACAAAATATCAAGGAAATACCAAGAAACTTCTCACTCTTCCATTTTCCTCCATTTATCCATTTAATCTAACTCCAGTCAGTCCATAGTTCTCACTGGAAACTGAATTTTCATTTGTCCTACTTACTATTCATCGAAACAAATCCTGTCTACTTCTATTGTAGTTATTTAATACTCACTGAGTTGCCATTCTGCTGCTGCACGGATAAATCTTTCATCCCCTTTTACGGCGGCTCCTTAGGGGCTAGCGAGATGCAAAAACATTTTTTTTTGAGGAGCACTATGAGATGAATTTCTTGAGGGGTGCCGAGATGTGGAGGCTGAGGTCACTGAGGTGACATTCACCTGGGAGTGCTGGTCAATAGCAGCAAGTGCAAGGTCCTGCACCTGGGCAGGAACAACCCCAGGCACCAGTACACGTTGGGGGCTGACCTGCTGGAAAACGGCTCTCCTGAGAAGGACCTGGGAGTGCAGTTGACCCTGAGCCAGCACTGTGCCCTTGTGGCCAAGAAGGCCAATGGTATCCTGGGCTGCATTAAAAGGAGTGTGGCCAGCAGGTCGAGGGAGGTCATCCTGCCCCTCTACTCTGCCCTGGTGAGGCCGCATTTGGAGTGCTGTGTCCAGTTCTGGGCCCCCCAGTTCAAGAAGGACAGGGAGCTGCTTGAGCAAGTCCAGCGGAGAGCCACAAGGATGCTCAGGGGACTGGAGCATCTCCCTGATGAGGAAAGGCTGAGAGACCTGGGTTTGTTCAGCCTGGACAAGAGAAGACTGAGGGGGGATCTTATAAATATCTGAAGGGTGGGTGTCAGGAGGATGGGACTGGACTCTTCTCAGTGGTGCCTGATGACAGGACAAGGGGCAACGGGCACAAGTTGGAACACAGGAAGTTCCACTTAAATATAAGGAAAAGCTTCTTTCCTGTGAGGGTGCCAGAGCAGTGGCACAGGCTGCCCAGAGAGGTTGTGGAGTCTCCTTCCCTGGAGACATTCAAACCCCGCCTGGACGCGGTCCTGTGCCCCCTGCTCTAGGTGTGCCTGCTCATGCAGGGGGGTTGGACAAGATGGTCTCTTGAGGTCCCTTCCAACCCCTACCGTTCTGTGATTCTGTGATTCTGTGACAGCGCAGTGTCACTGGGGGGACCAGCAGCATCAGCTGCCTGCCTCTCCTGGCACCCTGTAATGGTAAAGCTGGGGGACAGAATATATGGCAGTAGGGAGGATTTTACAGCATGGGACATGTGGAGATGATGTTCCAGGCACTCTTTGGGCTGAGGCGTCATCCCTAGGCCCGATGGTGACAGCAGGGAGCCGGGAGGAACAGCCCAAGGGGACCTTGAGTCACAGCCACAGGAGCAGGGGTACGGGTGATCCTGGTACGAGTGCCTGCAAATCTGATGTGTGGATGTGACCAGGCTTGATTTCTTGATTTTCAGGGATGCTCAGGTCCAGCATCCTATTTTCTATGGCACAGGCTGTATAGTACTGCACTGAAAGATTTCCCCTCAAAAATGTACCTTTCAGTGGCTGTCAGGAGTATTGAAACACAGGGAAACCAGAGACAGACAGACAAAGTTTGTGATGAAAAGCTCATCACAAAATCTCATCTTTGGAGGGTTTTTCACTGTCAGAGTGAGTTTGTGGGACTGTTTCAGTGATCATATCTAAAAAAACCAGAACAACTGATCATATTTTATTCCTGCTGGAAGATGCTGTTTTATTTTTCTTTTCAAGGAAATGACTGGATCTGGACCATTTTCTTTGGGAAAGGTTTCTGGGGCCCTGTATGATCTAACAGCAGGGCTGCGAAAGATCACGGACCCCATTTTGGGATAAGGATGATGGGCCAAGGGTCACAGACCTTCTGCTGGGCTGGGGACCTGTATGCAGCTGGATGCCCCTGTTGCTGAAATGAAGAGGAATTTTTTGTTAGGTTCTTCTGGTTGCAGAATATTTTAAGAAATATGGTCTGTGCTGGAACACTGACATTTTCTGTAATAGAAAAATCTCCATTTTGGTAAGCATTACAGCTGGTCACTTAGAAATATGGATCCCTGGGAAAAGCAGCTGGAGACCTAAACCACAGCTTCAGGAGGCTTTGTCTTTTGGTTGCTGTCTTCACTGGTGGGCTTTGGGCACAAGTCTGGAGGAGAAAAATGACATTTAGGCTCTTCCTTGCAAGAGGGGGAAAAAATTCCTGCTGATTTCAAGTCGAACCTCAAGCCTGGACTTCTGAGAAGAGAAGCTCTCAAGTAGCCACACAGGCTGGGCTGGATTTCATGCCCACTGGGGGGGGGGGGGGGGGGGGGGTGGGGGCAANGGTGGGGTGGGATGCACAGGTGGCGGGTACCACCAGTCCCAAACACGGCAGCAAAGATAAGCGGCCCTGCTAGATCAGGTCACCCGGGAAGGGGGAAGTGAGACCCACGCACCTTCATCTCCCCTGATTGCCTGTCTCCCCAGGGCGGTTTGGCATTTCCCCCCAGTTTCAGTTAAACACTTTGGCTTTTCCACAGAAAGCTTTTAAATCATACTGAAATCCACCCAGGTTTCTTTGCAGTCAGTACTTTTGTACAAGCTTTAAGTAATCAATATATAGTTTTCACCAACGCTTCTTTTTCACACCCTTTTTTTTCCCTTGCCCAGTTATTGCTGTGCCATCACCAACTAACAGCTTAACTGATTGCGCTCCCTCCTGCTGTGATTTATGTCTAGGAGCAAACAAGGAAAGAGAACAGCTCTTGAAAAGCTGTCCTTGAAGTCCTGGTATACAACAGTTTTCCTTTTTATTTTTTTTTTTAAGCAGGGATCAGAAAAACATAAATTGCAGTATATCTTCAAAGTGTTTGGGGGGGGTTGTTTGCCACATGACTCACATTGACTTTAATGGGAGTCACATGCTAAACTCCCATGCAACACTTGGAAAGTTTTAAAGTGCCACCGCTTTGCGCAAGGGCCCCGAATGAAAAGCTACTTTTGTTTTCCTGCTCCACAACACTGGCATTGTCCAAACCCCGGCCCTCCAGTAGGAATGTGCTGGGATGGGGGAAAAAGCCTAGCTGGGAAGCCAGCGCTGCTGCCAGGTGCCCCTGCCTCCTGCCTAATGGCTCCCCCCACCTGCTAGCACAGCAGGCAGGTGAAATCAATACTGCAGCAATGCCTAGAAAGCCCTACCAGAGTCCCCTGAAAAGAAGGGGCAGGCTGAAGATAGGTCTAGCACCGATGTATTTACATTTCCTCTCCTGTTACTAGTGCTTGCCAGTTACCTTCTCTCTGTTTTGCAGGGTTACATGTGTTTTCAGCAGCATCTGTCTCTCCCCTGATAGCTCCCATTAAAGCTTCTTGTTACGGAGCCTCAAAGTTATTGCCGTTACTTTGGCGTCGTGAAATATAGCTATCATTGGGAAAGAACGGAGCAAATACAAAGAAAATTTCCCCACAAAAAAAAAAAAAGGTCTCGCCTGGCAAGATGCAGGCAGGGTTTTTCTGTTTTGAACAAGAAAAGAGCAAAATCTCCTGCCCTTCCTCACCCTCCGGCCCCAAAACAGGTCATGTATTAGCCTGCTGTCAGGTCAAATGGCTGAGCGTGATTTAGAGGGATAAAAACCATGTTAAAGCAAACTAAGAGCAGATTGTTCCAAGTGTGCACGTGGCTAATCCTTGCCTAGGACTAGGCAGCCTGGGCACTGCCGATATGAGAATCTCTCCGGGCTTCTTTGAAGTATGGGCAAGTGTATTAAAGCAGGAGGAAAGCACCAACTCCTTCAGGTGGTGATTTGTGTTTATTGGCTGTGATTTTTATGAGTTGGGGAAAGAGGTAGAAACGCCAGCGTATGGTAATTGAAATGTATGGGGTTGGTGTAAGAGACCGTTTCATGATCAAGGGAAGGTGACGAAGCCCTTTCAGAGAAGTGTTTTTCAGCCTTCGCTAATGTTGCTGCATAAAGGGTCCCGGTACTAATGCTACCTTTAATGGTGTAAGTGCGAAGCCGTGAATCATCCGCCCGATGATTATAAATAGCAATACATCCTCAGCCACTCAAAGCCAGGACCCCGCAGCATTTTAAAACACTTGCTTTAAAAAGCCTTTCAGTGCCACTGGTGGGATGAGGGATCCGTAGGCTGCCTGCTACAGCTACCCCTGATTGCTTCATTACCTTGGGGTGTTGCCTCATCCCAATTAGGGAGGGAAGCAGAGGCCCTGCCAAATAACAGCTGGCCAATAGCTGTTTCTTCTGTCTGCTGTTGTCAAGCCACGTTCGCTAGTGAGTTATGCATGCCTTGAGCTGGGAAAGAAAAAACACATGGGATGTAAATCCGGCAGTCAGGGACTCCATTGAGGCTCCTCAGTGGTTTTGGCGAGCCATTTATGCAAGCAGGAGCTGCCGGAGCAGGTCCCGGCAATACACCCTCAGCATGAAGGTTACAGCAGTACTGCAGTGGCTTTCCAAGCATATGGCTATTTTTCTGGCTAGAAATGTCACGTAGATAGGATTTAGGATTTTGGATATTGTTCCAGCAGCCCAACAGGCATTATGTCTCTGCCGGACATCCAGAAAGCCTGGACAAAGGGCCACTGCCTGCAGATAAATCCTCTCTGTGGTGCACGTGCAGTGAGCCCAGCGTGGCTGGGATGTTTATCACACAGGCACTCTCCTACCCTACAGATGGCCTGTACAGATGCAGTAAATCAGCCCCATCCTGACATGCCCGATGCAGCACATCTGGGCAGCGCATGCTGGGAAACCCAGACCAGAAGCGCTCCCTCCCCAGGGGCCGCACACATGCAGCCCCCACACACACTGCTGGTCGCGCCGGCCCAGTGTTCAAAGTCTCACCCTGCAGGGAAGCTGAGACGAGAATGGAAATCTCATCCTCCATCTTATTTTCTAGCAAACATTTCTTCGCCCACTTCCCTTCTCTTAACAAAGTGGGAAAGTGAGCGAGGCGCTGTTGAAGGCTGAGAGCATCCCTGCGCTCAGCCCGGCCCCCACGCTGCATCCCCCAGCAACTGCTGCAGGACCACTCGTCCCCTCCCCTGATGCCCCCTTCCTAATCCCCCTAAAGTCTGGAGAGCATGTTAAAGTTTAATTCCTGATCTGCACTGGAAAGGGGATCCCCTCACAATCCTGTGTGGAAGGAGGGCTGGCGCAAAGGCTGTCCCATCTCGAGGTGTATATCTCAAATTCAAGACTGGGTGGGTTTTGCACTGCACCCATCCTTTTATGCACTTGTGCACACGGCAAATGCCAGGGCAAGAGCGATGTGCTGGGTGGCAAGGGCTGTGAGATGGGTACTTTGTTCCCCTGGGAGCTCCTCTGCACAAGGACATGAGGCGGCACCCTGAAGCTAGGCAGGGCAGCTGCCAGCTTTCACCTCCACATGACAGCACAAATTACAGTAACCTCCTGAATTTTTTCAGCATGTACTGGTGGGCCTGCGAGACCTTTGCTGCACCAGAAGCCCAGACAGAGCATAAGGATGTGTCTTCAGTCCTATGGCCGAATCTTCTGAAGGTACAGCTCAGTATAGGCAGCATTTGTTTGTATGCTTTTTTTTCAATATCTTCCTTCACATACTTTGCTGGGAAATAGTCTGCCTGACCTTGACAGCTGGCTGAAAAATTTGGTTGCGTGGTTTCTTGGCACAACATGCAGATTTTGTCTGAAGCAGACTGTTTCATAGGAAACATAAACTATTGCCACCAAGTTTTTTGACAGGGAAATGTTGAGACATTGTGTACTGAAAAACTGTGACCATTTGTGGTCAACTGTCAGTGCTTTCACTGTGCTAAAGCCTCCCCCTACAAGGTGATTATTTTTAATACTAAAATATGTAAAATATGTAGATAGTCAAAACAAAATCATCAGTGGTCTCCAAGGAAAATGGTTTGAATGTTTAAAAAAATTCTATAGGCTATTTAAAATATGAATCTGTTTGTTAGTTTTCACAATTAAAATGTTATGTCAAAATTGTGCTCAAATAAAAAATGTCAGCGTAACAGTCCGGTGGGGTCAAACAAAATGGCGGGGGGCTTCTCTTTGCCTATTCATGTTCTTCACTGTAGTTTTATAGCACTTGGTTTCAGGGCATCCAGTGTATCACTGCGTATGTGTGAGAAGAGTATGGGCATAGCTATATGTGTACGTTATCTCATCAGATATATAGCCAAATTTAGGAAACAAGAGTTTATGAAAGGGACCTCAGCTCAACCAAGGGAAACACAGGCACACTGTATTGCTCATTTGGTTGAATAATTGGAAGAAATAAGTGTGTTGAGTAAGACAGTGAAAGTCAGTTACAGTTCCATCAGCAAATAGATTCTTATTAATGGAGGTCCTGCTTCCTGGCCAAGCTACTAAGGTCTTCTCCGTCTCAGAGGGGCCTAACCAATGAGTTAGGAAGTTCTTTGTTTTCTGGATTAATAAATATTTATGTCACCAATGAAAAATGACTTTAGCAGAAAAAGCTGAGCTCATCCTGGAGCACCCGGGGCCCTATGGCTGGATCATGGTCCTAGGAGCTGGGCTGAATCCTCTCAGGCAGAAGGTGGATGTAAGGCTGGGTTTTTAATATATAATTGGCTGCTCTCTGAGCTGGACTGGGCACAAGGAAATTTTGCAGGCAGTTTTGTGAATCCAGCTTTTGCTCTCTTGGCTTTTATGACATCACGAAAATCAGCATGTTATATTTTAAGTTGTTTGACCAAAATTTAAAATCACCTCTTTTTCTTGGTTTTACCTTGGTGAGGGAAAATTATTAAAAATTATTTTAGGTTAATTTGATCCTAGTTTTAGATTCTTCTTCAGTTCATCTGATGAACCAAAAGGCAGTGACTCATATAGCGCTACCCAAAGCCCAATGTGGTTAGCAACATCCTTCCCTTTAAAGAGGCTAACTGGTTTCTTCTCCCATTGAAAGCCTGTTTTGCTGTCCAGATACAAACTGGGAATCTATCACACCCAAGCCTGCATTTTGATGACCAGTTATTTCATTAACACTGAATAACTGGGGAAAAAAAGTCATTACTCTTCTGTTGGTCATACCTAGTATCCTCCAAGGAGGTATTTATGTGTGAGAGAAGAAGTTCATTGGCTTAGCTAGGATGTTTATTACTGTCCCTTGTATAATAAAGCCATCAGTCAGGGTGGAAAGGGGCAAGGGAGAAGGGAGAGCCAAATCACTGCAAGAGAATTTATGTGTAGATAGTTGTATATAGGTTTTCTTTTATTTTTCAATGTTGATTGGAGTTTGAGGTCCAATAAGATATACAGCCCCGTAGCCATACACATGTGCTGTTATAATGCAGCCATTCATTCAAAAAGGCTGGCAATGGTTAGGGTGGCAGATTTATTGTGTGTACCGCAGGTTAAGGATCATAGGTCATTTTGCAAATATCCTTTTCAGGTGTCTGTAAATTCCTGTAAAAAAACACACAAAGTGCAAGAACACTCAGAAGACTTATTTTTTTATTACCTTCCTGACTCAGAGCCCAAACAAAAACAAGATAAACATGTCCTTACTGGGAACACTGGGAGGAAGCTAACCTCTCAAGGTGGTAGTCCTCTGCTACCTAGATGGCTGCGACACCTGAAGTTACCTCTTCCCTGCACATAGGCCTCAATTTCATTTCACAGAATGCCATAGCAGACCATAAACTTCCTCGCCGTTGAGCAAAGTCTGCTTTTAACTCCTCTTCAGGATACGTACCTTCACTGAGGGGCAGCATAACCAGTCCAACCACCCACACATACAGTGTTTAATGGGAGGCTTAACTGTATCCAGCCTTAATTTTAAATGATTTACTATTGCTTATGCAGATGATCAGACAATAGCTAAAGTGGGGTCGCACATGCAGGGCTGGCTGTGAGTATCGTCCCGACAAAGCCTGCCAGCCCCTGTGCGAGGGAGTCCTCTACCCCCCTGGGGTGGCATGGTTGCCGGGCAGCACCGTCTGTCCTCTGGCTCCTGTGGGGTCCCTGCTCAGATGGAAGCCACCCCGCTGCCTTCCCAGCCCTGGCAATGATGGGTGCTCATTGCAGTTCCTGTGTACCCTCTGATTTCACCAACTCAGGACCAAAGATGCTGCAATAAGTCATATGCTACCCTCTCCCCTGAGGAGGCAAAGGCTCAGAGCCACACTAACTAATTTTATGGCTCTCCAGAGGTTCATGAAGAATGATTAAATCACCCAAACTCCTCAGTTCACCATCCAGCCGAAGTGACCCCGAGGGCCTCTCTCCCCATACCTGATGGCCCTCATGTATTGCAGGTGTGCTAGAAGAGATGGTGCCACACCGGCAGTGCAAGCACACAGGAGGGTGGGAGCACACTGGCAAAAGCCAGTGTGGAGGGGTCCAGGGGGATGCAGTGGTGCATCCATGCCTGCCCACCCCTGTTGGCACGGCAGACCAGCAGCTATAGCTGTGTTGGCAGGATCCCTGTACCCCTGCTGCAGCTGGGCGATTCCCACTGTGATTCACATTGCAATTCCCAGTATGGTTCTCACTGCAATTCCCACTGCGATTCTCACTGCGATTCCCAGTACATTTTCCACTGTGATTTCCTTTGCAATTCCCAGTGCAATTCCCACTGCAAGCCCCGGCAGGATCTCAGCACTGGCCCCACTGGCCCATCACCGAGCACAGGGTTTATCTCAGCCTTGGCAGGACCTGTGGCAGTGGCCAGTCCCGAGAGATGAAAGGGACCTGAATGACTTTTTGTTTTTTAAATGTAAGATTTGGCAGACAAGCTAGCCAGGGGCATTAGTGGTATAACATGAATAATAGTTTCTGACAGAAGGAGGTCACACAGCCTATTTCAGCCTGTCCACCTACATAGAGGAAAGAAGCATGACGAAGCAGGAACACTAAGTTCTTGTCTGAGTTTTCTGACCGTTCACTGTGCTACTGTAGATGCTTTGGCAGCATTTGAGCTTCATTGCATGTTAATTAGTGTAGCTGGTAAGATTTTTTCTTTTTAACCAAAAAAAAGGAGAATTTTGCTGACAAGGTGCCTCAGCTTCCTTCCAATATAGGTTTTGGCTGTAATTGTGGAAAGTCTCCTTTTTCTGTGAAAACAATGTCGTCTTAACAGTTTAGTTTACCTCAGTGGTATGGTTCTGCATTCACCAGAAGCAATGGTTCTGGTCAATGAATCGCAGTGACAGTCAGTTTGATGAAATAATTTACACACTGAAAAAAAGTCAGGTCTTCTGAGCACTTCAGCACCAGGTGATGCATTCTGAAAATGACTTAGCTACTACTGGTAATTAGCCTATATGCCTTTTTTCTCCCTGGATGTTCATATCTTAAATGTAGCTCCTCAAACCTCCATGAAACTCCATGAAACCTCACCTGGTCTGAGAAGGTACTTGTTTTATCCTGATGAAGATGATCCCAAGGTGCTGTCAGGTGATATTTGCACCCATGGGCTGCAGACCTCTGTGCACTCACACTGGTGATTTGGAAAATAACATTTTGATTAGCAGAATCAATATTTTGGCCAGGTCCCCACATGTGGCCCTCTTGCCTTGACCCAGGGCGCCAGTAGACACAGTGCAACCAAGGCTGGCTCTGCCCCTCAGGAGGCCTGTCCTGCCTGTGAGGTGGCTCTTGACTTGCTGCTGCAGCACAGCAGTTCTGCCCCCTCCACACTACACTGCACCTGGGGAAGAGATGTTTTTTTATGAAGGTCCGTGTGTGGCTTTCATCACTGCATTTATTGTTTGTGTTCATTCATGCTACATTCCCTTTTGCGAGCTTGCTTTGCTTTTGCTTCGGTGTTATTTGGCTGTGTGAAATAACTGTACACCCTCCAGTTACATTATATTGGCTTGTCACTCTAATGGGATTTTATCACAATCAGTAACACCACACACTATCCTATATTTTGTATGTGACTTTCTTATACGTTTCCTTCCTAAGGTGAAGAGCTGCAGACATGACCCAGGGCTCATTATTCAGAGCATATATCGAGACAGATGGAGATTTTTGTGGGTATTTGTTTCTAATTTCCACACAGTAATTTTTAAATAAGTTAACACCCCGTCTCTAGTTTGAAGAAGGTGTTGCAGGCATTTTTCATAATATTGCATCTACTTTTAAAGGGTTAAAATCCGATAGAAAAGCCCTCCCTCACCTCTCAAATCCTGTTGTCTGGGATGCAGAAAAGGCTGTGCACATCTTTTGCCTTCCTTCAGCCCTCATCCCTGAGCACCCTGTGCTTGGGCAACCGAAGGCAGGGATGTGGGTGAGAGGCAGCAAAGGACAGTTTCGTAGCACGCATGTGAGCACCAGCCCCCTTCCTTGTTGCCCTAAAACAAGGGCTGTCTTTTTCCAGTGCTGCAAAGTAAGTTTGGAGCTTTTTTGGTAGCATTGGGTCTTAGTATTAATCGCAGCACAATATTCAGAAGAGTGGAAAAACATGTCAGTGGGGAGACCCACTTCAATCCTCATCACTTAATACTTTATATTTCAGACTAGCCCTAAGTGTACTGGTAATGTTAATATTAGACTCCATTCAAAATGAATCTTTATTTTTAAAGGAAAATCCATACTGAAGCCAAGTTTTGAGTTGTCAAATTTTGTAGCTGTTCCCACTTCTACTACAGTTGGAGGAACATATTACAACAAAGTTTTTGAAATGACCTGCAATGAGGTTAGGTTCCTGGAGTCTCTCTGCGATTCAAAATCTCCAGACTCTTTTAGAAATCACCCTTTATTTGCTGCCCCACTTTCTTCACTCTAGCAAAAACGTGTTTCATTCATTTCTTTGCAACTGCTCCTTATTTATTTTGGCAAAGAGGAAAGTGCAAGTTGGTTCCCCTTGTTCAAAAGTGATGCAGCAGTTTCTCAGTGTTCACATTGAGCTGTGTCCTTGAATTCACTTTGTCTGATCAGCAGCCATTTTTCAGCCAAACTGTACTTCTGGCGCAGCCAAGTCAGGCTGGGAATGAGCAAAGCCAACGGAAGATCATGTCTCTATCAAGCAAAATGCCTGGTTCCCTAGCTACAAACAAGGATGTGCCAGAAACCCCAGCTTAAGTGAGGATTTTGTGCTAAGCACTGAGGTCACTGCGACCTTCACAAAGATTACTTCATGCATTTTTATTTCAGTAGGTGTCAACAACCGTGCTGAGATAGCTTGGTTTGTGCTGCAGCCCGAAAAGGGTAGGGTAAATTAGACACTTTGCATTGGCTGGGATTTTAAATGGAAAAGCCCTGCTCTCTTTTTGTTTGCTCAGCCTAATACAAACCTGCTTTTGCTTTTATCTTATCATGACATTCAAATTCAGAAGCAGAGCACAGGAGCTCTGGAGGGCAGCACTGTCTGAGAGACCTCCATTTGCAACCTTTTGAGACTGCCCTTTCACTGCTACCCCTTGGTTTTGTTGAACACAAACTAACCCCACCAAGGTATGCATGGCAGCCTGACCGGACCGGGCACTGGGCACCCCAGCCCAGTCCGGCTGGCCAAGCATCTCAGTCCCCACTGGCACACAGGCTCCCTCCCTACCGGCACGAAGGCTCCCCTACGCTGATCTGCTGAGTGGGCATAAAAATAAAATCCTTAATAGGAAGAATAAGATTTTATCAAAAGGGACAGTTGGCAGAAGGCTTGGCCTCCCACATTGGTCTGGACCGGTGCTCATGTCACCGAGCTACACTACAAATACCTGCCTCTACCTGGCCTGCAGGTGCAATAACCTGAACAGGTATGAGTGTACCATGACGGTTATGGGAAGCAAGCAAGCAAGCAAGCAGAATTTCTATCAAGCACAATAGCAATAACGGAATCTCTTATTAATTCATTAACTCTTTCCAGGCTATTTCACTTTTCCTTACTGTCTTGCTTCCAAAATTATGTGTTCTCAGTGCATAAGCATTACTACACAGCTGCAACACAGCATAACAGCATGCAAACATAATCAAAATGCTTTAATGTGAAATATTGTACATACTATGAAAATAATTTCTAGGAATGACACCCTGAGTGCTTTAGATAGGATCACAGAAGTCATGGTTTCTCTTGTGTTTGCCTTGTTGCATATTCATACAGCAGAGGTTTTTTGGCACGGACATTTGTAGAAATGGAATTTCAAAAATATGGCACAGGAGCAGTGAAAAATGAATCTTACATTTGCAGGAAGGATAATTCCTGCTGAAGTATCAATGTGGCAGGAATCAGGGGATCAGAAATGGTGTCCTACGATATCTGCCTAATCATGACCAGCTTGAAGCTTTCAAATGTTGAACACCTGCAGAACAGTGTTTGGAATCAATCAACCCTCTGAATTTAAGATTTGCAATGTCATTCAGATAATCAAGTATGTTTGAAGGAACTGCAGTCCCCTCTCTCACTATCCACAGGTAGTAACAGGAGACTCAATCCATCACACAAATTATTCATTGCCAGCCACCCACTCTTCTCAACTCCGAAGGGTCTGTTTCGGCTGGAAGTGGCTCTCCCTGATTGCATCCTCTCATGGTGTGCAGATGGATTTACCCTCTGCAGAATAACTTTCTTCAGAACTAAGCACACCATCATTCCACTGTATCTCTTGACTGACTCTTGGTACTAGAATTTAAATTAGGGGCATCACGCGCAGACACTCACAAAGCAAATTTCTACCCTCAGGTTTTAAAAAGAGAACTGCCTAAATTCAAATCATCTAATGTTCAGCAGAGAGATGGATCTGGACATCGAAGTTGTATTCTGGCATTTTTCAGCTCTGCTGTCACTACCACAAATTCAACTTGCAGTTAGCAAAAACTGTCTGCACTATGAAATAGTTCCCTCCTATCAGCCTGGTTTTTCATAGGTTATAGCTCAGTCCAAGCTTCACTGAGGTGCAATTTGACTCCTTTAGAGGCAATATTGTCTGGGCAGTCAGTTCTGGGGGAGTTCACAGGCTCTGTGTTTCTGGCCAGGGCTGGCAGAAAAACATAAAGACTTTGGTATTTCCACTCATCTGGTAAGAAATCAGAAGGACTTTGGTCTACGCAATCTGTCTAGTGGTAATTTTTTGGAGACAAAATACACATAATCTTCCTGTCTCCCTGTCAGCCTTAAATGAGCAAAATAAAGCTGCTTCTTTGCAAACCCACAAGCAGAGTATCATCTGCAAGTTCAGCATTGGGCACGGTGACTCTGGAGTCAGGGTGGAGGTTAGGGCAGGTTTAGGACATGTGCTGTGCCCTGAGGACATCGCAATACATTTCTCTCCTGTTTTTCTTGCTTATCTCTACTGCAGCTGTGGGACGTGAAGACTGCCTATAACTTAGTTGGGTTAACGTTACCCCTTATGGTACAGGTAGCTCAGATGATGTTGCATGTGCACCAGGCCCATTCAGAAAGAAGGAAAAAGTCTCTTTTATATTATTTTTCTATCCCTCTCACCCCAGCTCTATAGCAATTGGTGCACAAGACTGATGTATACATGAAAAAATTGTACTCCTATCAAAATATCCCCTATTCTCCTGTCAATCTAAGGTAAAATTAGGCTCATTTTCCTAAAATTAATCTCAGTGACTCTTCCTTTTCACATGGGCTTCCTGCTTCCTCATACCTTTCTCCCAGTTTCCCCATTCATCTGTCCCATAGCTCTTTCATCTCTTGGGCTGGGCTTCCTCTTGAACTTCTCACTCACAGCACATGCTTGGGCAAAAGTTGAAGCTCTGACCCTCTGGGTATTACTATTATTTTACTATGTAATAATACATTGTAATAATACAGTGAGCCAAGGCCTCCTCTGCCTCCTGATGATGGGTCCAGAGCATATTGCCCTCTGCTGTCTTCCTTTGTTTGGCCTTAACTCAGAAAGCTTCTGGTTTTGTTGCTCCTCACTATTTTTTAAGCTTTTGACCAGGCCTTGTCATTGCAACATCTGCCAGTGTCAGCTGTGAGGCTGGCTCCTGACCTGTCCCCATGCCCCAAAGGAGGAGGGCAAAGAGAGGAGCTGTGCAGACCAGGGCTCGTAGCTCACAGCTGAAAATGTCCAGACTGCCCTATGCACCATATGGCATTGGGGAAAACAAACTCTCTCCTGCTTGGCCAGAAGGTCACTACACAGCCCGTGCTCTTCTAGTCTTACCTCTTCCTGAAATGTCCCATTTTGACAAAACCTGGCTTGTCACCAGGCAGTAGCCAAGGAAAGCAGTGGAAACACAGGAGCTCTCCCTCGTGGTGTCTCTGTAGCCATCAATGGCTGCTGTGTTCATAGGGTCAATCACACCTGGAGATGTTGGAGGAAAAAAAACCCACCTGAGGGGTCATTGTGCCCCCTTAATACTCCTGGTGTGCTCCTCAGCTGGAGTGGGGGATGCTGTGCCTCTGTGCTCTCCAGCTGTATATTTTATGATCCCCAGGTCCTGACTCTGTTCATTTTCCACCCATGGCCTGCCAATCTGAAGTACTGCTGATATGCTCATAGGCTAATAGCAAGGCTTCTTCAGGCACACAGAGGAAGAAATGATCTTCCAACTGGCTGACAGAGGCAGAGAGGAGGCAGGGGTGGGAGACTCAGTGGCGTGGCGGGGAGTAAGAACAACCCATGGGAGGTCAGGCAAAGGGGAATATGGTCGGCTGTTGCACATGCTGCTGTTCTCCCTTTGCACCTCCATCTGTCAGGAATATACCTGTGGTGGGAAGGTAGCTTTTCAGAGCTCCAAACCCTCCTCCTGGGCTTTCTTTGGTCTTTGTGGGCTTTAAGGACTAGCTGGAAGGAAGCTCCCTGCCAGTAGTTACTCTGGATACTCAGCAGCCCCGGGCCTGCAGCAGAGGCCAAAGCTGTGACCCTCTCCACTAGGATGTTCCCTTATGCCACAATCCAGAGCTGTGTCTAACCTCTCAGAAGAGATGGCCTAGGACAAGCTGCCTCACACTCCCACCATCCCCCCTGGACAGCCATGGAGGTCATCCTGTGCCTTATCCAGCTGCTAACATTTCCCTTCTGATATCACATCTACTTTTTTCGAATTTGCTTTTAGAGTGGGATATTGTGCCTGTTCCCCTCCCAGGAGTAGTCCCTGTAGGCACTAGGCCACCTCCTCCTACCCACCCCCATCTTCACCTGCCTGTGGTCCAGGTACCAGATAGGAGGAAAATGTGAATTACACCAGGAAAAGCAGTGCAGAAATTGCACACTTTAAAACTCCAGGAACAGGAACAGCAAAACAAATGAACACACACACACAAAACCTGCCAACAAAGCACGGGCTGGTCCTTGCCACCTCCATCACCCAAACATTCCCCTTTGAAATTACACCCTTGCTCCCTTCACCCATTCACCCCGCAGCAGACCAATTTCTATGACATTACCACTGTATTGCTTTACATTTAGAACATTGAGGTCACAGAAAGTGCTTTGTACCATGAAGAAGTTATCTCCACTTGACTGAAAGCTTTCTGCAACTGCATATTGCACCCAGTGTTTGCAGCTGCCGATCCATTATTTGTAAAGGGGACAAATCCCATCCTTTCTTTTTCGGCTGGCTGAAGATATAACCTCCCTTCGCTGAAAGAAAACATGATAATATAAAAGATTTCCAGCCATTCTGGGGTTTATTATTATTATTACTATTCTAATTGTTGTTGTTATCTGTCTGCTCTAGACGTGACATGCAAAACTTGTGCAGCCAACGCCACTCAGCGTGACTGAGTTATTTTTGCAGTGCTGCTGCAAGAGGGTCCCTCTATCCTATTTCATTAAAAGGCAGAGCATTTCACGACTTCTTTGCTCCAGCCGCAATGATACAGTGCCAGGTGCTGTAGCTTATTCCCCTTTCTTTCCTTTGCCTGCAGAAGCAAACAAGCTCAGATCTGCAGAAGTCGCAGGTAGGACATTAATCAAAACCACAGCGGGGATCCAAAAGTAGTTCCTGGAGCAGGAAACTGTTAGAAGAGCGTACAAGATCATTATTTTACCTATGTGCTCCGTAAACTCATCTACAGATGAGTGCTTAGGAATTATGTAATCAAACCCTAATGTTAATAGCAGTTTTCCATAAAAACATCTGCTCACTTGGGTTTCTATCCATTTCTCCACAAAGGCTAGATGCTAAGAGAATGAAACATACTCAGTTTGTATTACATGTTAATGCATATGTGTTAATGCATACATATGTGTATTATACATGTATGTTTAAATGTGCTATGTGTATGCACATACACAAAGCAGCGATCTTTTACAAATGTATCTTTTCTAAGACTACTAAATACCTTGATGTGATTTGAAATATTTTCTTTAAATGATCATAAAAGGTGTACCTAAAATGTCACCACTTATTTTATTTTCCCAGCTTGCCCCACAGTTCACTTTAGACTGAAACTAATTTAAATTACTTTGTAGCTCCCAGCAATAAAAGGAATTTAGTAATTTGCAGTTCATTTGCCCTTGCTATTCTTGGAAACAGTATTTGAGGTTGTCCAATCCTTTGCATTAGGAAATGTGCAGAGCACAAGTAGCAGTCATGTCATGCCTGGCAGATTTTGCCAAGGAAACTATTGGTTTTTGCAGCTTTGAAATTCTGGGATAATTGACGTGTGCTCCATTCCCACAGAATAGCTGTGATCCTCGTCACTGCCTAGCCATGGATGAGTTTAGTGAACATTGTGTTTCCCGAGTGGTGGTTAAGCTAACTTAATTAGGGAAGTGCCTTTATCCCAGCCCAGACAAAGGCTGCTCTTGATGGAGCACTGTTGAGAAAGCAGCTCTGAAGCGAAGGGCCTCTGAACTAGACATGTAGAGGTGTCTCCTCCCTGGCCTCAAGCTTTTGGGGGGATGAAATCTTGGGAGAAAAAAAAAAAAAAAGAATGACATTTTTAACCTTCTCAGCTGCTAATGAAATATGCATCTCTTCACCTGGTGGCAGCCTGAGAGGAGAGTGTAGCAGGACCCCCTTGGAGCCCTGACACTCCCAGCCTGCAGCCTGGCAGGAGGGAGGTGAGGAGCCAGGCAAGCCCTGCTGGAGACGTGTCCACCATCCCTCATTGCACTGGGGAGGTTGAGGCTGCCATGGGACCTTCCCATGCCTATGTCCCACAGCAGCCCCAAATGAGTGTCTGCAAATCAGCACACCCACCCGAGCAGATTTAGGTCACCTCTGCGGCAGAAGCCATGTTGGCTGGGGCACCATTAGCTCTGCTCTGCTCTGCTCCACTCCGCACGGGACTCGCATCACCGCTTCTGGAGCCCCATGCCTCCGCTGCCATGTAAATCATCATTATTATTGGGCCTTGCAAGAATGAGAGGGGAGAATGCTTTTGCTTAGAAATCCAGCTTCAGTGCTAATAAAATGGAGGAGATAAAATAGTGTCATACAAATGAGATCTTAACACTAATGGCTGCAAACAAACGACTGATGTCGTACATAAAACAGCGTTAGAGAAAAAGCATCACTCAGGTTATACTAGCTGCTTCTGCGTGTGCCGTAGGGTTCTTCCTGTCATCTCTCTTGATTATTCAGTGTAAAGACACAGGACACAATTGTGCATGTGAGGCAGCACTGTGATATTGGGGTTTGGTTTTGAAGTGAAGGTCTCTTACCCAACCTGGCAAGAGCTTTGTAATCTCAAGATTCCCCAAATTTATCAGGAAATAAAAGCCTTGTTCTCACAGTCTCCATAAAACAAATAAACAAGGTTTTTATCCTTTTGCCTTAAATGTATTTTGGTATGTTAGTTGCTCTCAAGGCTTAACTCTCAGCAAAGGACTGAGCTTGCTTGTTCCTCCTGCCTATGCCGAGTCCAGGATCGAGGGGTCGAGGCTGCTGATGGCAGCAGTGCAAAGCACTTTGGGCAGCTAACTCACACCATTACTCAGACTGACAAACACCCCAGTGCTCTGCCCACTTTCTCATTATGACGAGAAACCAGTTCCTCCATGGGAATTTTGGTCTGTGCTTTCAATTCGATCCCTAAACTGACAGCTCTCCATGTCCTACAGAAGTGATAACCTGTGCATTAGGATTTCTGAGGGTGAGACACACATGCAGAGGAAGGTTGAGAGTGGGAGGGAGGGACCAAAAAGATCTGTGGAATGAAGTTAACCATTGGCTTTAAGATGTTTTTCTGGAGAAAGAGAAGGTCTATGGTAACATAGTGCATCGCAATTTTTGCTTTTAGCTGAATTTTGAAGCAAGTAAAGCCACTATTCTTCCTGAATTTTTCTGCCTTGTTCCAGTTTCCTTCTCAAGAGCTCTCCCAGGGCTGGGAGTCTCCGTGCTGCCCATCAGTGGTAGTTCCTGAGTGTCCAGCATGTTCCTCAAGCTACTGGAATCCATAGGCTTGCACCTTCCCATTGTGTAAGAGTAACTGGGGACCAAGACTTCAAGCTAACAAGAAATGGCATTAAAACAACTGTTGTGGATTGGTTTAATTTAATTTTCCCCAGAACAGCCCAGCAGCAACATATGGCTCTCAGTGAGATCCTGCTATTACACAGTTTGGCAGCTGGGCTGACTGAGACACGAGAAGGTCAGGCACCTTGTAAAGGGCACAGTGTGTCAGCATCTCAGACTGGGGGAGAAAAGCCAAACTTTGGGCCCAGTTTCCTCCCTGTATTTCTCTTGGCTCCCATGGCTTAGACCTTGGGATGGATCCCAGCTACAGAATCTACAGATGAGATCTTGCCATGGATAGAAGGCAGCTTCAGATGCCAAAGCTAGTGCATTTTATCAGCACTGCCATTTCCATAATAAACAATAAATGTACCATCTCATGACAAGCCTGTGATAGGGATTTTGTGGGGTATTATCCAGTCATATGTGGTGGAAGGCTTGAAGGAACTGTTAAATCATCCAGTCTGGCTTCCTGGAAGTTGTCAGGTACTGCACCCCCAAAATTTACATCAAACCTGAAGATCCTGGTGAGGCCACAGAGCTCAGACTTGAGGAACAAAACCTGTGTCACTGGCAGAGGGCACCCAGTGCCCACTTGCCTCTACTCCCCCAGGGGCATCACATTCTCCCTACTTGTGTGTACAGCTCTGGGCACAGCCACAGTTACCTAAGCAAAGTCGATGCTGAGTCAGAAACCTGAGAGGAAAAAACATTTTGGTGATGTGCTCTGAATGTCAAGGAAATTATATCCCAGCTGAGAGGAAACATTTCTTTTGTCTGACTCTGGCGCTTTCACACAAATGGAGCCAGTTAAACAAGTACCATGTGGGGTCATCTGCTTAGATTACATGCTCAGCTTATCCTAGTAATTTGCCTTGGCAGATAAATATCTGATCTTCTTTAGCTGGATGGTTTCTAGTTGCATGGCAAAGTACCTTACCAAGTATGTTTTACACGATCCTGACAAATCCTTCACCAGTAAATGTACTTTTTATTAATGTTCCTCTGCTGCCCTGAGTGCATCCCGTTCACCGATTTCCCCCAGGAGTAAAACACTGTGCACCTGTTGAACAAGGAATGCCTAAAAATCAGCGGGTAACAGAGATCTGGGGGTGATGCTGCAAAGAGGAGGTAGGATGAGTGAGGGGCCAGGGGCTTGTGGTGCTGAGCCACCCGAGTTGCCCTCCTCCCTCTGACCCACTGTGTGCGACCACCTGGAAAAATCACTTAAAAGGCAGATGGCGAGAGATGCAAGTGCTTTGGCCTCTTAAGACAGGTGCTGGCTGGTGTCTTCTCTTTATTTATGGTGACCTGTATGACACCTCACCCTGCACATGTCCGAGCTCTGTTGAGGTCAGGCCAACAGGTACATGCGCTCTCATGCCTCCCTGCATTCTTAAAAAAATAAACACTGCACAGTGAACAGCACACCTTGTTCTTTGACACTGAAGTGGAAGCTGTGGCAGGAAGAGTATCTACTGCATTAATTCAGTGCCAGTGTAACGAAGGTGCCAAGGAGAGGAGGGTAAAATGGGATTCGGTTTCCGACTTAGATGTCCAGAAGCTGCTCACAGTATGAGCTGCTAGGGGTGAGCCTGGAGTTTAAGCTCCCACGGCAGCCAACATACACCTAGTAAATACCACTGTGGAGCCCAGCAACATATTCAACTGAAAAAATGTAGGTGTTTCTGCACCAGCCTCTGGAGTCAGCGATGGTCTGTTGCCTGTCTGCAGGCACCTGGAGCAGCTGGAGATGAAGCAGGATGATCCCCAAGTCCCCATGGGCACCACTCTCCCCTGACCCTGTGTCATAGCTATCAGCCCAGCAGAGCCCACTGAGCATCCCTAGAGGCACCAGTGGGGCAACTGCTCCTCCACACACCCTGCCTTCCATCTCTGGTGCCTGACCTCAGCCGTGCAAACGTTGCCTCAGCCACCACACTGATTTTAAGGAACAAGATTTCATAAGACTATTAGCAAGCTGCTGTTTAGAGGCTGCCACCTGACCTTTATAAACAGTATTCCTGTGTTGGCATATCATAAACTACATGAAAAAATATTCACGAAGTGCCTTTCTTGGCAAATGGTTTCCTTACTCAGCAGTCTGCCTTGTAACTCAGAGCTCTAGTATCGCAAAGCTGAGGCTCATACTTCCACACTGTGACTTCTCCCACATCACTGACTGCAATGTGATTTTTTGTGTGAATTGTTAATAAAGCACTAGCACAGAAAAAGCAAATCTATTTGCTGTCTGGGTAATTCCTGCATTTACCTCAGCTTGGGCAGTAAGGACCGGTAAGGGCTGCTTGCTTTTCCTGTTGCAATTAACTTTCAGGTTTTAATGAGATAGTGCTTGAGCTCAGTCAGCGCAAGGTTATGAGGATTAAAAGACTTACAAGACATTTGTGGTCTCAGTTGTTGGTGCTGTTATTTTAAAGCTTGCTTTAATATCACTTCAGATAAATGCTTGGGCTCTTCTTTTAGGCTGAGACAGGCTGGGGAAATTGTGCTGCTTTCTTTCTGATCTGGAGGCTGTCAGCTAGGCCTCCAGTGACATCCCCTTCCACTCTCTCTTTCTTGTGGTTTCCCCCTGCACGGTGCTGAAATGCAGCGTTTTGTTACCTATTAAAGTGTCACTCTCAGCAATATTGTGAAGCTATTAAATTCTGCTGGATCATCCTTTGTGAACAAGAGGATGTTGACAGAGCCACAGCCCCATCCTTCAGCTATTATCTGGTATTCAATGTCCTCCAATTAGTATGCACAATAAATCTAGTCCAAGACCCCCCACTGCTTTATGTCATTTCTGTATTAACCTCACTGCTTCCCAACGTGTTCCTATTATTAAGCCATTTAAAGACTTCCCTTCATTCACTTACCAGAGCTATGTCTCATTTTCCTTCTTTCATCTATTTGCATACATTTCCAAAGGTTCACTTGAAATTACTTCAGTTGTTGTTGGTTATTTTTTTTAATTAAAGATTATTTCCAATATACTTTCTTTACT
>VZTV01096706.1:31608-43655 GCA_013400875.1 Anhinga rufa | reverse complement strand
CAGTCAGTCAGCTGGACGGAGGGCGTCAGGCGGACGGCGTCTGGTGTCAGCCAGGTGGAGGGCATCAGTCAGTCAGGCAGTCCGGTGGGGGTCAGGCGGAGGGCAACAGCCAGGGGGAAGGCGTCAGTCAGCCCGGCAGAAGGCTTCAGCCAGGCAGAGGGCATCAGCTGGGCAGAGGGCATCAGCCAGCCAGGCAGAGCGCGTCAGTCAGGCGGAGGGTGTCAGGCTGTGGGTGTCAGGCGGAGGGTGTCAGGCTGGGGCTGTGCGGCCTCCAGCCACTTTGGCTGCGGGAGGCTGAGCTATGGGGGAAACAGAGGTGAAAAGGGAGACAGGCGAATGAAGCTATGCGTGCGTGTGCTGGGGCGCCTGGGCTTGATGTCCGTGGCTGCTCTCATGGTTTAATTGCAGGCAATGAAGCACATGGAGAGGGTGCAAATATTTTTTTATCCAAGTGCTGTAGTCATTAGTGAAGCAGTCAAGCTGAAGCGCTGGTTTTGCATAATCTAACCAGGCATAACCAATGTCTGAAAGCAAAGCTCAGTGCCTCGTTATGTTGTACTTCTATCGGAGGAATCCAATCCATTACCACAGGAAAAACAATTCTGGGGGAATTTAACATCGTTCACACAGAATTCACTTCATCGTGGCCAGAGCTGCTGCTGTGCTGAAGGCTCCTCAGATTTCACATGGCCCTGTAATGGGCACAGCAAAGTTTTCCGTGTGCCTTAACGGGGAGCAGATCATCTCCTCTATGCGGCCTCTCACTGTAAAGGTGACAGTGCTTCTGTAGGTTTGGGTGCTCATTTGCCTCTCATTTGCATAGGCAGTCTTAAATGCCATGCAGTACCATCTCACTGCATCATTCAGAAGTAAAGATTGTCCTTATCATTGCTTTTTATGCCATATGCTGAAGGATGAATCAAGATCATATAGAGGTGAAAGGAGTTATCCAGAGTCACAAAGGGATTTTGTGTCCCAAAACTGGTCCTAGGCTTCTTAAGTCACTGGACTGTCTTCCTTTCTGTAACCAAACTTGCTGAAGTCTGACCAAAGGCTGGAGCTCGGCTTGCCAGCAGCCCATGCTCGGGAGATAATCGCAGTGTTGATAAAGGTGAAACTTGCATAGCTGAAAACATTAACTTTGAAGTGTGTCCAAATTGTAGCTCCTTTCTGCCTCCTCTTGTAAACAGAGGAATGAAAAGAGAAGGGTAGAGGTGAGCAGGAGAGACCTGTGGAGACTGGAGAAAGGTATTGTAGAAGAAAACGGTGATAGAAGTGATGCTTTTGTCAAAGGTAGAGATGGAGGGAGTCTGAGAAGAGACACCAAAAATAAGAGGGTAAAGGACAACAAAAGCCCCTAATACAAAAACCATCCAAGAATAATTTTCCTGTGCTTTCCCCCAAATCCTAATACCAGTTGCACCATTTATGACAATAGACCGGTATGTGTAATCTGTGCCTCAAAAAGTGTTCGTGACCACACTGCTAATGTCTCCTATGAAACTAAGGACGTCCATGGTTATTTTTGCAGTTGTTGTTATGCCACGGACATGTCGGGATGAACACGCAGTTCTCCTTATCTTAACTAAAGCAATTAATGCTCTTTCCAGGTGTATGCAAACCTAAGCAAAGCAGGCAAGAAATGCCTTGGCAGGTGTTTGTGGTGGCCAGTACTATTTGTTGCAAAGTGGAAAGCCCTTGTCTGCCTGTGCCCTTCCTGTTTTTTCTGGTGGTGTTCTCAGCTAATGAGCAGTTCCAAGGTTGCGCTGAGCTTGAGTGAGCTGAGAGATGGGGTGAACAACCCGATTCTAAATGAAAGCAGAAGAGGCTGCCCTGCTTGTTATAGCAATCCTGTAAGTAAGTGAAAGCCTTAATGTGCTTGTTGTTCATTAAAGGTGGGGCTGAGGAGGTGAACACTGGTTCAGGCAGCAGTCTCATTTCAGGATGCAAAAGAATTTAATCTTTCACACGTCTGGAAGAGAGATCCCTCGGAAGGAGGAGACAAATACAGCCAAATCCTGCATGTTTCCAGGTACCTACATCAAACAAACAAGCCCGCCATCCTCCCCCTACAGCAAACTCACCTCTGATTTAGCCAGGTACTCTGCACAAAACTCTTAGTATTATTTCCCAGCAGACAAAGCAGTGACACAAACCTTCACAGCATCAGAGCTGCCCTTTCTCTACCAGTCTGTGGCACATCTCCCAGCCATCCAAAAACCAGACCAGCCGCTGTCAGACCAGCTGTCAGCACAGCAAGACGTGAGCTTGCCCAAGCTTCTTCTGTTCTGAGAGCTCACGGGCAGTCCGAGAGGCTTGAATGCAAAAAGGGATCCCCCAGCACTGTCCGTAGCAGGCTGACTGCAGGAAAATCACAGAGATTATGGCAAAAAGGCAGAAACATCTGCTGAGTTATTTAAAGTGGAAGCAAGTGTCTCTATTGAACAACAGACTCTTTTGTGGCTGGTAAATAGTATATACTCTAAAATGTCCCTTGGGGTGAAGAAAGAAGGATGAGAGAACTTCTATTAATTATCTTGTGCATGTTCTGACTTAATTCTCAGGAAATTAAGCTCCAAGGAGGCTAGAGATGGCAGCTGCAGGACCGTGGCCTGTGATCACCTCTGGCCTGGGGAGGTGAGCAGAGCCAGCAGAGTTGATTCTCAGGGGAGCTGCGGGAGAGCAGGGCTGCGGGGGACCTGGACAGTGGGCCTCCAGGTGGCACTTCCCCCCCAGCTTCGAAAACAGCCTCTTCCCCAAGACAGCGTGAGACTGTACAGTCCTACTGGAGATGCTGACATCCTACTGATGGAAAACTTCTGTCCCCATCTCTTACATTCATAAAAGCATCAGTGAGGTTTTTTTGGGGTGGTTTTATTTTTTTTTTCATAAAAAGAGGCCCTTCAAACTCATTGCCTAAATCCTTGAAGTAACTACACCATCATTATTCATTACATTGCTCACTTGCAGCACAGGAATACATGCTGTTGGGAGGTCTGTCTCTGTATCGCCCCTGAAGTTGCCGGGTTTCGGTGGAGGATGTAGGCTATTTCTGGGTTTGCTGTTACCACTTGCCAGTCAACTTCAGAAAGTTGATTTCAGTATCCTCATTGCTTCATAGTCACAGTACCTAAGCGATAGGGAAGAGGCAAGTTTAGTTAGTGGATCAGATTAATTAAATAAATACTTGTGTTAATTTTTAATAAGCTGAGCAGGATGTTTTTATAGGTGAAGGTCAAGGCTGACTGCTATGGAGTCTTCTCACAGCAGTCCAAAACCGAAGTACATGGAAAGTTTGGCAGGCAAACCTGTTGAAAAGCTGGTATTAATGCCTGTAGGTGGCATAAATGCAGCATGTAATTGCAATGCTACAACTCATCTGCAGCATTTAGTCTGTTTGGCAGCTCAGTAGGTTTGCAGTAAAGCTGAAGCCAGATTTATTTCTTTTTTTTTTACTCGCACTGGAGTGCTTATTAGAGAATATCCCAAGACTTTTTTATTTTTTTAGATGACATGAAGCATATTAAATGTCTATTTGGTTTTGCTTGTAAGTCAAGAATGTTAGTTTTCTTTCTCTTTTTTTTCTTGAAAAAGTTTTGAGTGCCTGCAAAAGAAACCATCCTTTATTGCACTCCACATCACAAACTTGAGTCACAAAGTGGAAAAAATCTGGTTTTCTTGCAACCTGAAACAACCAAACCCCCAGCCTGTACCTGGGGCATTGATCAGTGTTCACAGGATGAGCTGCTGACCCACGCTGAAGTATCCCAAGGGGATCATCCGATGACTCCAGCTGATGCAGTTTCTCTGAAAGCAATATTGCTCTGAAGATACGAACCTTTTCCAAGTTACTCCGGTACAGTTCTCTGCCACCATTTCAGCCAATTGTAAGGAAGCACTAAAGGCTAATTAAACACAGCAAATGCACTTTGTAGCTAGAACTGAGAACTAGCACAAGTCACCTTTGGTGAGGTTTTGTTGGCTGTTATGAAAATCAAATATATATGAATTTCTTTAGAGTAAGAATACACATGTGCCTCAGATAATTGCACGTATAGTCTGTGTTAATAAAGCAAGAAATACGTAATATTCTCATCGCTGTTTTGAGAATTGTTGTATTAGGCATTAGCATCTCTAGGCACATCTATGATGGTCATGGCTGGCTGAACAACTTTGTTATTCTTGTCAAGTCTGAGAACTTTTATATATACATACAAATGATTTTTTTTTTTTTCCCAAGGAAAATAATAGAAAAATCTTAAATAATTTATTTTTAAATTTTTGGCCTTTTTCCTCTCTATGTCCCAGTTTTTTCCATCTCCGAAATGATGTCAAATTCACTTTGCAGGAATGTTGAAATGTTTTAATAATAGATAGGAAGTGTACTGAGAACCTTGGCTGGAGGGTGCTCTGTAAATATAAAATGTTATGGTTAATAATGCAGACCTAAGTTATGACATGAATTACAAGGGGTGCCATGAGGCAATCGCAGAGCTTTCCAAGCAAGCTTCATGGTAAAATATGCCTGAAATTCACTTCTGTGCTCTGGGTAGAAAACCTTGTGTTCATTGAGCACTGGCACGAAGATTATACTCTGCAGGGCAGGTTTTATACAAAACTGAGTGATGTTTAAACTAGTAGTTTAAGAAGAGCTGACTACCAAAATAGGTCGTGATCAGCATCAGGTTAGTTAGTGACAGATGTCTTAATTTTAGGCAAAGAACTGATTTAGGGGTGAGGGTGCCAGCATGAAACAAATTCATTCTGTGCACTGTCAGAGATTTACTATGTGACCTTGAGGAAGTAATTTAATTTTACTCTTTCTTGAGTTCTTCATCTGAAAAAAAAAAAAAAGGCAGTGTTCTCCCTTCCTCCCAAGGGTGTTATGAGGCTAACCACATTAATTAGTTGCCTGCTTAGAGGTGAGTGTAATAGGATGGAGTAGCTAGAACATATCTCCTCCTTATCTCTGCTGACCAGTTCTGGTCAGTATCATGTCAACTAAATTGATTTTTGCAGAAGGTGATTAAACACAATTAAATGTCCATGTTAAAACCAAAGCTAAGATTAGCTTTATTGAACTGAGATCAAAGTGGTGATAGATTCTGAGCTCCTTTTATTAAAAAACTGTTAATGGGATCCACACAGAGCTGACAGAACGATTTCCTTTCCCACAAACCCACTGTTATCTATAAAGCTAAAAGATGAAATTAGAGTTCTTTTTTTTAAACTACAGAGCAGTCTTTTTTTTTTTTTTTTTAAAGTGTTAATGATCCCTGTCTTTAGTGAACTTGTTAGCAGTCCTTTGGCAGCTTTACCAGTTTCTGCTGTTCAGCTTAAGGTTTTTATTTTTTTGTTGCAGTATGTAAAGAATTTTTGGACAGATTTTACAATTCACTTAAAAGACATTCAGATTTTGCTGTGGACACCATAGCTGGTCAGCAGCTGCGGGGATGCAGAAGGAAAAGAGCAGCATCTGGAACCATTCTCCTTTGTTTTAAGTTCTGAGAAAGTCCTAGTTAAATGACAGAATTTCTGTTCGATAAAAATCACTGTCCATCTGCACTCACGGGCATTAATTCAAATCCAGTAATGACAATAATAATGATAATTGCGAGGGACAGAGGACAATCCCGTGGCCTGCGTGAAGCGAATTTGGAGGATCTGTGTTTAATTTTCAGCATATATGGCTGCATGTGGTTGGACGGCCATTGCAATCAGTGGGACTCTTTCCAGCAGCTTCCCTGGTCATTGGCTGGGGCTCTAAACAGCCTATTACAACAGGGGAAAATTAACATAGTTGTTGGCAGCTCATCAGCTGGTGACTGAATAGATGCACTGAAATCCCCTTCTACCTTTCCAGACCGAAACTGGGAAAGGCCAGGGGTGCAGAGGAGGGAGGCTGCGCTGCTGATGAACAGGCAGCTGCACTCTTCTCCCGTAGTGACAGATTCAGGGCTTCAGAGGTATTTCAGGCACCCGATATTTTTTAATGTCTGATGTTCTGGTTTTTAAGACCTGGGTCCAGGTAGCTGCCTCTAAAAGAGTCGCTATCACTTCTGTGGAAAGCTACATGTGTTTATGGAGACTGAAAGACTTCTCGTTCAGGGCAGACCTGGGGTCCAGGCAGTTGGGACTCATTATATCGACTGATCCTACCACAGGAGCTTTGTGCAATCAGGCAGTTCGTGTTGTAAAATCTTTCCTCGCTCTGATGTTAATCAGTCGTGCTGCAGGGACTCAGTGCTTTGGAAGTGGGAGGGGAATCCCTGTGGTCTTTGCAGAAGAGCTGCTGCAGAAGGCGCACCGCTTTTTGGTAGCTCACAAGGGACAAGTCCCACTCCACCGAGAAGCAGTTTTAAGCCAGCTCCAGCGCAGCCTTAACACAGCAGACGCGTCTGCAGCTCTACTCTCTCCCATGGACCTACCCTTTGAAGAAAGGCATACGCTGGATTTTCAGCTCTGGATTTTCCCAGGTTATCATTTGGGGATTTTCCTGGCCTGTTCTCATGCCCGGAGGTTATTCCTCTGACTGCTGTTCAACCACAGAGCAAAAAGACAAGATCTGCTCGAAGAACTTACAGTCATAATAAAAGTGAAAAGTGAAGAAATGAGCCAAACCAACAGGAATTCCCTGGGGTGCAGAGAAACAGTGAATCAGTCTGGCCAGAAGATGTGCAGAGGTTTCAGCGGATCAGCCTCCTCCTGTGCTGAAGAGCGCTTACCTACCATGGGTCCTGGTGGGACACGTTAGACGGGTAGAGGTGGAAGACTGTTCCTTGATTTAAAACCACAGGTGGTCTGTTTATCTTCTCTATGCTGTAAAAGCTAGTAGGAAAACCCCACTGCTTTCAGTGGGATGTGTTCTGCCATGAAGAAGAGTGCTTCGCTGGTGTATCACATTACTCATTAATTTATTTAATTACATATTCATTATGTTTACTCATGTGACAGATGCAATCCAAGGCTTACCTTCCAGACTTGTTATAGGTACAAAATTAAACAAAATGTTGCCAAATAGTAGTAACATAATTCAATATCACCTTGAAAATCCATTATTTGCACATCATCAACGTCCTTTATGAGCAGGTCTGGCGCTGCTGTGCCTTCCACTTTGCCATGCGTTCTACCCCATGGAAGAGAGAGTCCCATGATCTTAGCAAGTGGCTTGCAACAGTCAACACCCCTGACTTGGGTGCCTTCTGCTCCCATGGACTTCTGCGGGTGTGAAAGCATTCCCCACTTTGCAGCATCCCTTCTCTTTTGTCTGGGCATTAACTCCCAGCCCTGTGTTTTCAGTGCTGTTACTGTCGAGCCACCAGTAACGTACCCACAAAAGTCGTTGCTGAAGTCAGTTGCACGGTGGGTGCCCACATGACCCTGCCAAAGATCTGTGAGAAGTTTAAGATGGCAGATATTTGTCTTGGTGAGCTCAGATGAGGTAGGCTGAGGTTTTAAAGCGAATTGTTGGGCTTTGGAGTCTCATTGTCTGTCACATTTGTTTATCCCTCTGGGTCCCTGCCCGCAGACTCTTTCTGCTCTTTAGCCTTTCTAAACCTAAGCAGAAAGGGGAAGAAATAGTTCTGTGTCCATCCCTGCCCCCCTTCTCATCTACTTACAGCTTAGGCCAGGAAAAGTAAAGAGTTTGGGGCTTATGCTTTCATCCTAGCCAGAGCAGTCTTTGTTGGAGGCCTGTCCAGATGACTCATGCATGCGGATGGGCACTTTCCCAGCTCTGCTGTGAAGGAGGAGCAGCGCCGACTCCTTCAGAGAGAGGTTGCTTGTTCAAGTTGAGCAGCTGTTAACAAAGACTGCAGAGTTTTAAATAACTCGAATAAATGAAATCTCTTCTCCCTCTTCAGTTAATCAGGCCTTGCTTTCTTTGTAGGTCAAAAACCTGCTTGCTCTCCTCTTACCCAGACAGTTTTTCATGGCAGATAAAAACTGGATGTAGGACATAAACAGCCAGTCCCTTGGTCTGAATGAAGCCTCAGTTTCCTGTGGCTTTGTGTCTTGTGGATCTGCTGCTTTTGTCCTAGTAAAGCACAAGGGTTAGCATAAGGCTTTCTCATGGTTGGGCACTTCTTGTGATTTGTTCTGTGTGATTTCTCTGGTGTCTAGTAAGATTTATTCTACAGGCTTTCTCTTGGGGAGGAGAAGGCTGTGAATATCCCAAACTATGGGGAAAGAAGTGAGACAGAGGAGCTGGTGCCACCACCTCTAGAGACATCATGAACTGGCAAAGCCCTGGTTCTTGGCTTGGAGCTGCAGGCGGATCACTGGAGGGCATGGGACTGCAAGCCCATGTCATTTGGGGTGCAGCAGCTGCTCTCCCCGATCCCACCTTCCCCTGCGTTACAGCAATTGCTCTGCAGCATTTGAGTGAACTGGGTGGTTTTTTCCTCTCCAGCAGCACAGAGGAGTTAAGGACAATGTGAAAACTTACGTGCTCTCTAAAGCATCTCTCACATTCTTTCCTCTTGCAGAAAGGAAACTGGACTTAAAATCCATGGAGCTCTCCAGGAGGATGAGAGAGGCTGTGCTCTGGAAGTACTGACAGGCTGGGGAGAAGTGAGCAGGGTCTGTATGGAGAAAGCAGAACTTGTGAGCTCGGTTAAGGAGCTGGTCCTGAAGTGTATGTGCGGAAACCCCAGATCAGACCTTTAGTTGACACCATATCAAGCCCATATTGGTCACAGATAATGGCTAAAGGGATGGTTGGGGGGGTTGTTAGGAATTGCTTTTGTAGCACCTTAGCAGTGCAAGGTATTTTTCAGACACCTTCAGAAAAGGATTCCAGCAAACATACAATCACTAATTATTTACCTTGCAGTAGGTGAGCAGAGGTGCCAATATGCCAAGACCTGTACATACACATGCACAGGGATACACACAGACAAGCTGGTTTCCTACATTATTCTCAAAGGGCATGGTATAAATAGAGCCACAGAAGAAAACTGTAAATAAATAAAATGTAAGAGCTCTGCCCTATTACCAGCGAAATCAAGGCTCTCTTGCTGATGGTACTGAGAGCAGAATTAGCCATGGGGTATTCCTGGAGCACATGGTACTCTGGGATGGAGATAGGGGAGGTGGGAAGTGCCAAAACACAGTGGAGGTGAAACTCATGTGCCCTGGCTTAGCTACCTGAAGCACAAGGTCCAGGTCTGAGCTAGGTCACACATGGCAGAAGTGGGCATCCCTAGCAGCGCTTTCAGCCCCTCCTTTTCGGGGCACTGGCAAGTCCCTCCATGCAGAGATCTCACTTTCAGACACGTAGTCTAGCACAGATAGATCCTATCCTATGTGCTTTATTGCTTTTTCTCTACAGCACAGGTAGGCAAGTGAGCAGCAGTACAGATAAAAATTGCAGCTATTAGTCAGAAGAATGCTAACCAAAACTAACCAGCCTAAAGCCTGTGTTGCTAGGAAACAATCTGCCTCTTACTATGCATTGCTACCATCTGTATGCATCCACTCTTCTGATTTTCTTATTAATATTCTTTGCCTCAGACCCAGTAAGAAATTTCCACTACAGGCTGGCACCGAATCCAGTCCTCTCCAGGTCCCATGATGGTTTAATTTAACCTCAGACTGCTGGTGTGAGTGGCTTCAGTTACTTTGGTTTAGTCTGGAGAAACCTGGCAGAATTCACATGCCCATTTATGCACATGGGTGTATGCAAACAGGGACAGCTGAGCTTCGCAGGACATAGCACGTGTGCTGCCTTCTGGTTTTCCAGCGTCTCCTGGAGGTTTCTTCCTTTCAGCGATGCTGTAGCCTCTTATGTGTCTTAAGGAACTAACCTGCCTGCTTGTGACTGCCCAACCATATCCAGAGGGAAACCAGGGCAAAAAAAAATAATTAATCCTGCTAAAATTATTTTTCCTACACTGATAGAAGTACCTTTAACCTGCTTTTTTATGTCAACACTAGGGAGCTCTATTGATTTACTATATTTGAATTTAAGTCAATGTAGTTAAATCAATACCCAGCTGGAGCAGAGATTAGGTTCTCCATTGATTTTAAGTGTGCCTGACACCGGTAGAGTTTGTAATTTACAAGCACAAGATATATTGATGTGAGGCAGCTTTAAATCTCTCTGGCCACACTGCACAAGCTGCATTCGAGCTCTGCTAAGACTTGGGCTGGGAGTTGGAGGGGAGTTTCCAGTGATGCATTCCCAGTCTGCTGATGGTTGCTGATACATGAGGACTCCTCACACAACACGATGTGTGACTGCTTCCCAAGGAAGTTCTATCAGAAAATTGCTGTTTAGCAAAAATCATGTTTTTGGCTTTTCTTTTTTTGGATGTGTTTTCAGGTGAGTTTAATTAAAGCATGTCATTATACTATCAGGGTTAGGAGGGGGCTCTACCTGCAGTGCCATCAGCAGTATGGGAGTGCCGTAATCTTGGTCCAGGCAGGGCCAGGAGGGCACTGACCAGCAGAAGTTGCAGCCTAAGCACTAGCTGCTAGCACTGCTCAGCAGCAGCCAGAAATCACAATACCTTATTATCTCATACAGAGGTATTTGGCATCAGCTACAACTTCCACAGGCAGCTCCTTGGCCACAAACCTATCTTGGCTTTCCTGGAAGGCTCTTGCCTTTCATCTTAGCAATGAAGGAAGGAGTCAGGGTCCCTGCGGATAACCCTGTCCATTACACATTACTGAATAAGGCAGAATCCTGGAAAAACAGTCTGAGAGTGTTTTTCAAAAATACAAATGTAGGGCACAAAGGACAAAATCAAAGTATTTGATCTTGCACCTGTAACCTTATAATGGATGGGACAGTCAGTATGGCATAAATGTACATACGTGTTCCCTTGTGGGGATTATTCCATAATCCATAGGCCATTGCTGTTTGGGAATAATTCTTGAACAAACCTGCATTTTCCTTTGCTTGTTGTTCTTGTAGGAATTTGCCATGAATACACAGTCTAGTGCACTTGAAGCTATTATAAATAACAACTAAAGTTCTTTAGACCTACTCTAAATACATCTCTTCCCAGTTTGGTGTATTATACCATGCCAACATCTATAGTTATCCAAAGGCTTTGCCACCTCATTTTTCTCTGCTAAACTAAAGTTTTCAGAGGATTTAAATAGAATTTGAGCTCTTAACTCTCTTATTCTTGTTTTGGCATTCTTCGGATCCCTTACAATCAGGGATTTATACAATGGATGGCCACACCACCAGAAAATCACACTACTCCAGGACATTCTGCTCGTTTAAAGGAATTATTTGACATGTATATGGGTAGAGTCTGTGAGCTTAATTTTAAGTACAGAAAATGAAGATGTAGGAAGATCAGCAGAAGGCCATGGTACAACTTATAAAAGGAAAGCAGAGGGTTTGTTTGTTGTGTTTCTACCTCAAAAAGCCCCTGTCTCCCTGTGGGATTGAGCAGAATCCCTTCCAAGCCCACCAGAAAGGAACGTGCCATCTCCCATCCTGGGTTGCACTGCCCAGGAACCCTCATACCGTGAAAGGTGTGGGTGGCAGCAAGGCAGGTTATGGCATACTGGGTCCTGAGTGAACAGCTTCAGCCTTGGGCAGGATCTGAGCTGGTCCCGAAGCCTGGGACTGGCAGCAGATCCTGTAATGGCAGGAAGAAACCTTCCTCTGATAACTTGACTCATCCTGGAAAAAGTGAAACCTACTTTCTACTAGCTGGAGGAGCAAAATAAAACAAGATGCAGTACTTTGGAAAGAAGCTAGTTCATGTATTGGAAGCCCTCGAAATATGCTGTTATTTCTGTAGCTCAGTGCCCCATCAAATGCCAGCAGAAAAAGGACTCAGATCACAGTTGGTTAAATGCAATGGTAAAAATGGTAAAAAGCAAACTTCTAATATGTTGCAAATGAATAAATGCCTAAAAGTTCACATCTGAACCTTGGCAGCCTTGTCTTGTCCGGAAAACCTGGGCTTGAGTCACTTGACTGAGCATACATCTCTAGTGCCATTTGGGATGCCCTGGGACACCCTGTGTGACTTCCAGCTGGGCTGGAAGGATGTGCATCTCACAGAGTCACGGAATGG
>VZTV01096706.1:0-31575 GCA_013400875.1 Anhinga rufa | reverse complement strand
GGGGGCGGGCAGGAAGAGAGAGAGAGATTTGTAAGTTATTTGGGTGCTTCTGCTTTAAAAAAGTGGAGAACTACATGAAAACTAAATGTGGTTGAAATGCTCTCATGAGCAGGTAAAGAATTCCCATAGATTTTACACTAATGCACTATATTTTTGCTACAAACCTATTGGCTTGTCCTTAGCTAATTGGAGGGCTTGAATCCATCGCCCACCAGTGCAGTTTTTGTACGAGGGAGAGAAGCGTTGCATTGTTAGGGACAACACTCTGGTCTCGCAGATGGGAGAGGAGGTTCACAGACGTTCAGGAGTTACGTTGTCACAGGCCATCAGAAAATCCAGACCCTCGAAACTATAGCCTCTGTTGATATAGTTGTGTTGACTTCAGGAGCAACTCATTTGGCTGTTGGTTTCATTGAATCCACTTGTAGCCCAGCAATTGAAATCTCCTTAAGGTTGTTATTCCAGTTAGGGGTGTTCTGCTGTCTTCTAGTTTTTTGACATCTCTCAAGCTGACGTGGGCCTACAAAAGATCACAACCGATTTGAACTGAAAAGAACTTAAAAATGCAGTTTTCTCCTCTCTGAGAAAGGGACCATGGAATCTTTCATGTAACACACAACTTTGATTTCTAGCTAGTCTCAAGAAAAACAAAGTGAGAGCTGGAACTACCAAGAGGCACCAGATTTCTTCTCTTTATTCACTAATTATCAGTTATTAATTCAGCTGTCTTCCTGAGGAGATCTTCTTCCACCTTCAGATGAGGTGGCTGGATCTCAGAGCCGAGATCTCAGTTGCACAGCAGGCCGTATGCTGGTGGCCCGGCCAGCGCTGGAGGTGTTCTGCCAAAGGCAGCACTGAGGTGGTGCTCAACCAGCTACTACGTGAGTGCTCTGCTGCTCACCTCCTCCATGCAAATGCAGCACGACCCCATGATAATGCAGAAATTCATTAGCAGCCAAACCATGTAATGCAGTCTTCGTGCTGGTAAAGATAACTTGGGCGAGGAATTGCTCCTTCCACATCAGTAATGAACCAAGGACCTGCTTTAGTGTTAATATTACTTGTCTTTCAGATGTGCTCTGTCGCAGAAGTCCATGGTCCTCATCCCTTCCACCTTGTTAAGATTTTCTAGCACTTCATAAAAGAGTAGAGTATTAACTCTGGGGATGAGGCCAAACACACCTTACTTGACACCTTCCTGTCTACCTCTGTTTTCATCCCAGGTATGTCTGGATAAGATATTCTGTGTTTCCTATCCAAAACTATCATATCATTTTGCAGTGAGGTATAAAACTATGTGCAAAATACATGAATTTGTATTTCATTGCCAAAGCATTTCAATAAATGGATGAAATTGTGTGCCCAAAGTTTGCGAAGTACCAGAGTTTTCCTTGTGGCCAAGAACATACATTTATTTGGGCCTAAATATTTAGATCCCAGTTCAAGACCTCTTGTCTGCTTGGCTGTGAAACTTGCCTGTGGAATGACCATGGAGGCAGGTGTGCACGTGAGGATACGCTTGCAGTTGCCATGAGTCAAATGAGCTCAGCAGAGCCTGAACTATTTCCATCGTCCCATGGCTGGGTGAGGCGTCCTATGCAAAATCATTTAGGGGGAAAGGCGCTCAAGTCACATACATGCTTAAGTAGCAGTTTTAAAATTAGGAAGGAAAATATTCTGGACAAAACATGGGAGTGGAAATGTTTTGTGTACCAGGTGGGACTCCCGCACCCGATTAACTGATGCAGAAATAGCTGCCATCAGCCCGCAGCATTCTGGAGCTGTCTCGTTCTGTAAGTTGACATTTGCTGATGCCAGCAAACTCAGCAGCCCGAAAAGCTACTTTTTCCCTACCGCTGAGACCACCATTTCATAGACTCTGGCAAAAGAGGTGCCTTCTGTCTCCCAGCGTCACATGCCAAGAGAAAGCCTTTTGTCCGCCTACAATAGAGCTGGTGGCAGAGAAGGAAGTTGTGAAACACTAGTTACTGTTGCTGGCAAGTGAGCCATAAAGCAGGGTTCTGCCAAAAGGGCACAGGCTGGGATCTGACCTCCCTTTTCTGTGCTCCTATCTAGTGTATGTAGGTGAAGCTGTCTCTTGTAGGGAGCACTGGAGGCGGCCGTGTGCTCAGCTGAGCCAAGAACGCCTTGGAAGTTAACAGCGTTGTTAGTGCCGGGGCAGAGATCCGGATCCGTGTCGGAAACATGGACAATGCTTCCCCTCAGACTTTCCGCTGAGGGATTTCTGCCACTTGGGCAATTGCCATAGATCTCAAAATGCAGCTATGAAATCAGTAGCTATCCCAAAATAAATAATATCCTGGAGGAGGGGGGCAAGAGCAGGAGGGGGGCACTGAGCAGCTTTCAGGCCGGCCAAATTTGGCATCTTTTTCACTTTCTAAAATCTACCTTCTTAATAGTCCTTGCCTGTGCTTGCCCTCTGTCTTTGAGCAACATCAGCTCCAGAGTGTCAGAGCAGCAGGAGAAGGTTCCTTTGGGCACAGGAGCTGTGATGTATTGGTCCCCTCTGGAGCCCAGCAGCCTCTGCTGCTCCTCTCCCCCACAGTCACCCACGCTTGATGTAGCTAGATCTGGCAGGACGCCGATGGGGTGATCCTCTGCGTCTGCTACGGGGGGTGCAGAGCAGAAGAGGGGTGAAGCATGGATCACTGGCCTGATAGCACGGTGCTGTGTGGTGATGAAGGATCTCTTCCCTCCCTGCTAAAGGGCACGCGCTGTCTCCTCCCAGCTAGAAGCTGTGCAGGGCCATAGGCACACGTCAGTGCATTACTGATTACTGCCAGGGTAAGCCTTCAGACTCTCTTTTACGAGCCCAAGGGCTGACAGACATATTTGCGAAGTGGAATCTGCAATTCTGGCATTTCCATGTGCCTCTGGGAACCGGGAGTTTCAACCACAGCAGTACCAACTCCTTCATCCAGCCATAAACAACCCTACAACAGCTTGACTCAGCTCTTTCACACCTAAATCACACTCTGGCTTGCCATTGCCTCCCATCTTCAGAAGACATTTTGCTGCAATAAGATTTTCAAAGTTGCTCCTTAAATTTGGCTGTTAATTTCACATTTGAGGCATGTGAATTAAATTGCCATATTTTCCAAGCCTGAAGCACCTTGAATGTGTCTGCAACTTTTGTTCTTGCCAAATATTTGTTCTTGAAGGTAGAGTGAAACACACCCGTGCTGTGGTTTATGATGACCTGATTATATCGCTGTGAAGTCAAAGGGTGGGTGTGAGGGGAAAGCAGCTATTTAAAACCATTTTCATTGAAATCAGAGCAGTCTGCGAGAGCAAGACAGCTGTTAGATGCATTGTGGGCACTGAGATGGGAGTTCCTGCCTGTTTCATCGGGCAGCCAGCTGCAGCCAGCAAAACCAACCCCGGCAAGTCAAGCAGTGGAAAGCTGCACCTGCGAGCTGCGTATGCGCGTGTTGTGGGGTTGGGAAGGGAAAAAAAAGAGCTTTAAAGACTCGATGAAACAAATGAAACCTGAAGGGTGGAAGCTGTATGGAGGTTAAATGACAATAGCTCCGTCACAGACTGTCTTGCAGGCTCAGCTGAGGCCTTGGCGCGTCGTGGTGAGGAACCATCTGTGCTTAGGAAAATTTCCGAATGTCTGTAAAAAAGACAACCCTCTGTTAAAAATTCTGTAGCTGGGTTACCATTCCCACTGCCTGAAGTTCTGGATAATTAGCTTTAAGGGTATTACAGTGATGCCTTTGGATTGTTGCCTGTGAGGGTTCTTGTAAGGAGCTGAGGCAGTGAAGTGCCTGCAGAGCCCCAGTGCAGAGGCAGTAGCAAACCCTACCATCTGTGTTTAGCTCAGGCACTGTAAGCAGACATTAAACAAGTACATTGCATCATTGCACACACGCGTTTCAGCCTGTCAGTCGGAAACTGCCTGAATTGCATATGCAGGCAGGCAGCACGGCATTGAAGGGCAGCCCACTCTACCAGCTGCCCACGCTGATTCGGGTCAGGCAGCCGGTACCCAACTTTTGCTGTCAGAGCTGAGCCTACCGATCTGACAGTTGATTGCTGTGGTTCCTCGACTCAATGAATGAAGTTTGTTAACTCACCCACTTCCACTTGAGATGAATTTTATGCAGGCATAAACTCAGTGACACCAAACTGGGAGGAGTGGCTGACATGCTGAAGGATCATCCTGCCTCGACAGGCTGGAGAAATGGTCCAACAGGAACCTCATGAAGTTCAAAAAGGAGAAGTGTGAAGTCCTGCACATAGGGCGGAACAACCCCAGGCACCAGTACATGCTGGGGGGTCACCCAGCGGGAAAGCAGCTTGGCAGAAAAGGACCTTGGAGGACACCAAGTTGAATGTGAGCCAGCACAGTGCCCTTGAGGCAAGGAAGGCAAATGGTATCCTGGGCTGCATTAGACGAAGTATTACCAGCAGGTTGAGGGAGGTGATCCTTCCCCTCTCCTCCACTCTCATGAGACCCCAGCTGGAGTACTGTGTCCAGTTCTGGACTTCCCAGTACAAAAGAGACATGGACATACTGGAGAGAGTCCAGTGAAGGGCCATGAAGATGATGTAGGGGCTGGAGCATCTCTCCTATCAGGAAAGGCTGAGAGAGCTGGGACTGTTTAGCTTAGAGAAGAGAAGGCTTGGGGGGATCTCCTCAATGTATATAAGAGAGGACAGAGCCAGGCATGTGCAAGAGGACAGAGCCAGGCTCTTTTCAGTGGTGCCCAGTGACAGGACCAGAGGCAAAGGGCACAAACAGAAACACTGGAGGTTCCCTCTGAACATCAGGAAACACTGTCATTGTGAGGATGACCGAGCACTGGCACAGGTTCCCCAGGGAGGTTGTGGGGTCTCCATCCTTGGAGATATTAAAAAGCTGTCTGGACACAGGCCTGGGCAACTGTCTCTAGGTGGCTCTGCTTGGGTAGGGGGGTTGGACTAGATGACCTCCAGAGGTCCCTTCCAACCTCAACCTTTCTGCAATTCTGTGGTCTTGTTTTTTGATTAAATACAGGCTCTTGGCCACAGGCACTATCCATTTTCCCAAGCATCAAGCAAGAATGTTGCAAAGTAAACAAAGACAAGTGGTGTGCAGACATAGCCAAATTTAAATTGAAAGGAGCAAAATGGCTGAGAATCCTGTTTGGATTAGTCACCTAGCTCTGGTCAAGGCCATCACAAGCGCAGGTTTTATTTAGAGTTTTTAAAAATAGGCTCCCAAAAAAGAAAGATCATTTACCAAAGTAATCATGTCATGAGAAGATAATTGCCTTGTAGGCTCTTTTTTTTTTCCCCAGAAAAATATTCTTAGCAAGAAAGATGACTTGTTTATACAGAGAAAATAGAGTTTTGCTTTGTGTAAATGAAATGTTAACATTTTTCAAGTGTTTCTACAAAACACCCAAAGGTTTACAGGGAAATATAAACCAATATGCAGCTACACATTTTTACAATATCTCACTATGTTACCCTTTAAAATTGATTCTGGTTTTATTACTTACAAATCACTGCTGCACTGAGATAAAGACCAGGTTTTGTTCAGCAAGCATACAGAATGCAAAGAACAATATATGGCTGAAATCCTATATGATGATGTATTTTCAAGTCTCTGTGAGGGAAGAAGGAAATACAAGTACTTCTCCTTGCACCAGATATTTCAGAGTGAGATTTCATGGCCCATATGTGACACAGGGTACCTGGCATGGTTCCTCGTGGCTCTCAGATCTGCAGATCCTTCTGTTAGCCTCAGACACTTCGTCCGTTAAGGACTCACAGAGTCAAAAGAATTGGGTGAATTTATACTGAGAGGTAATTGTCACACTGTAATTAGCATAGTCAAGCAGCAAAAGGCAATTTTAAGGGTGAGAGTTAATGACAGTGCCTTGAAGTTAAATAGCATAACAATATTTTTTAGGTGGATATGGGGAGGGTTCAAAGAAGGGATCAGTGGGAATGAAAAGAACCTGGAAGCCCACCTTTCCTGCTCCCAGACATCGTTCCCTTCTTTTGTATGCCCCATTTCTTCGCTTTATCCATGCCCAAAATCAGATTCCTGGTCCCCAAGGGACTGTGCTGTAGGCTTGGGTGCTGTGCCATCCCCCAGCTCCCTCCGTTTGCCTGTATTTGCATGCTGTAAAGGCAGAATTACACAGCAATGGATCTCATCTGCATAATGAAGAGCCCGTTCCCAGCACAGAAGGCCACAAGAGCAGATTTCCTCTCTCTATGATCCTAATTAGCCATCTGTGGTGTGCAACTGGAAGGGGGCTTTGCTCAGCCCGCAGAACAGGAAAGGGGCAGCCAGAGAATGATTCCCCAGTCTAGGCTTGGTCGGCATTTCTATTTAATGCGGTGCAGAGCCTGCCTGTTGCTGCAGGGAGCAGTAACACAGCTGCAGACCAGTGAAGGGAAGGCTGAGACCTCCCTCTGCTTTCCCATGCCAGTTATGCAGAAGCTGGAAAAATCAGAGTCGTCTGAGAAAATCCCCACTGGGAAAGTGGCCTTTGGCTCATCCGTTTCCAAAAGGGCATCTGGCAATCTGCTGCATCCGTATGCCAACCTGTGCAAGCAGAACAGTTGTCTAGCAACCGGCCAGGAGGATGGAGCATGGCTTTGGGGCACTGGATCAGGCCATGAGGGTCCAGAGATGCACCTGCTGCATCTAAGATGTTTCCAGTCTGAAGAAGTGTGGGCAGCAGGTCAAGGGAGGGGATTCTTTCCCTCTACTCTGCTCCGCTCTGGTGAGACCCCACCTGCAGTGCTGCGTCCAGCTCTGGAGCCCCCAGCACAGAAAGGACATGGACCTGCTGGAGCGGGTCCAGAGGAGGCCACGAAGATGATCAGGGGGCTGGAGCACCTCTGCTATGGAGACAGGCTGAGAGAGTTGGGGTTGTTCAGCCTGGAGAAGAGAAGGCTCCAGAGAGACTCTACGGTGGCCTTTCAATATATAAAGGGGGCTTATAAGAAAGATCATAGAATCAGAATTGTTTAGGTTGGAAAAGACCCTTACGATCATTGAGTTCAACCATTAACCTGACACTGCCAAGTCCACCACTAAACCACGTCCCTAAGCACTGCATCTACATGTCTTTTAAATACCTCCAGGGTTCGTGACTCAACCCCTTCCCTGGGCAGCCTGTTTCAGATGGAGACAGACTTTTTGGTAGGGCCTGTTGTGACAGGACAAGGGGTAATGGTTTTAAGCTGAAAGGGGGTAGATTCGGACTACTGGTAACAAAGAATTTTTTTTACGATGAAGGTGGTGAAACACTGGTGCAGGCTGCCCAGAGAGGTGGTAGATGCCCCATCCCTGGGGTCAGGTTGGACGGGGCTCTGAGTAACCTGGCCTAGTTGAAGATGTCCCTGCTCACTGCAGGGGGGTTGGACTAGATGAGCTTTAAATGTCCCTTCCAACCCAAACCATTCTAAGATTCTAAGTTACAAACAAGATATTCTCTTTCCTTTTATTCCTTCAAGGTGACCTGACTTTTGGGGTGATTGCTAAAAATTGGCCATCGGGCAGGTCCATGTTATTTTTAAAGGGCTGCCTAGAGGCTAGGGTGCTTATTTGTAAATTCAAAAGAAATCTTTCTATGAATCTTTCAATCACTGAAGCTAAGGAAGTAGTTTGTCATTGCTCTTTTGATTTACATAATGCTTGCAGTCACACCATGTTAGTATCAGTGGGTGAGAGTAAAAAATGGAAAATTGCTATAAATGTATAAAGTTGTGAAGGCTGGTTGTGTAATTGAGAAAAGAGCAGAAAGTAAATGAAGCTGATCTGTTACAAAGTGTCAATTATATTAAAATATTCTGGCTCAGAAGCTTCAAGTGTCATTAGTGCATGAAAGGACATTTAGAACAATAATACATTTTTTAATCTTGAATCCTTTAAACTACAAACAGAAGAGATTCTACTGTCTCAAGGACAACTTGTGCTCAGACAGAAGTTTTATTTCAATTGCTGTTAAGCCAGCTATAAGAAAAAAGCTCTAAATCCACCTCAGAAACTAGTAGCACTTGTTATAAAAGAACTAATCTATTAAACAGCCTTCAGATATTCCCATCTTTCACTGATGGAAGCAACCTGCCCAGCTGGAAGATAGCTAAGTGAACGTCATCATCTCCATCATACCCATTTCAGCAGCAGAATCAAGACTTGGTTTACAAAAGCTTCTGGCTCCCAGGCCCAGGACTTTGGTTTGGTATGAATATTATTTGCATGGCCAAAAATAGAAAACCTGAACAATTACTTTCTTTAACATTAAGAGTGCACGTGTGCATCCATCCAGCTTTGGGAATCATCCTGTCTTTAATTCTACAGTAGGACAGCACAATTTGTTGAAAAGGACTTTAGTTTAGCCCTTCATTTGCAGCCTTCTGTAATCTTGCCAGCTGGGTTTACTTCTTACCTCTGTTTTTTTCCCAGCTACTCAGTGGCCAGCATGAATCCCTTAAGGGGATAAGCATTTTCACAGCTCCCCAAAATGATAACCCTTCCTGGGAAGACAGAGAGAGCCATACTCAGTGTCTGCCTCCAGCCGATCATTTAGTCCTGTTGGGTTTTAGGTGTTCCAAGGCAGGAGGCTTTCACAGCCTCCCAGGAGCAAGATTTTGGATCTCACCGATCAGGCGCACTCAAGACCTTCAGAATTCAGATTTCCAATGGAATGGTATTTTATTTTTTTTTTACAAAAAGAGGCATTTTTTGTTGAATGCTTGAACTGAAGAGTTAGCTGGAATTCTTCAAGCATCAGACGTTTTGATTAAAAGTGTCAAAACATTTAGAAATTTCAGAAAAGAAGTTAAAAAAAAACACCTCAGAAAGTTTCCTGTGCATTTTTAAAAACTGATTTACTATTAAGTAAATTCTTCTGCCAATCAGTCTAAATTTTTCCTGTCTAGAAACAGAGGCTCTGCCATAACTGGATGAGGCTAATGGTTCCTCTAACCCAGTCACCTGCCATCAGTGATGCCAAGTAGCAGGTACAACAGAAGATGAAAGAAACTCTGAAGTTATTAAGGACTGTTTTGACTACCATAATCAGCTTCTTTTTTAACCTCAATGCTGATGCTTCTCCGATAAACACAGACCATCTTATCTTATTGCTTATCTTATTGGTTTCTTGTTGCATGTGCAGCTGAGCTCTTTAAACCTTCTCTCGTGAGCTGGTCCCTCTCCCACCCGCATTGCTCTTCTCTGAACTCTTTTCTATTAAGCTCCGTCTAAGCAGTGCTAACTTGCTTCTAGCTGTATTTAATGGTTTAGGTACGCTCTCTTCACATCCTATTCATCTTTTTCTACAGAACACATATATTGTGTGTATATAGAAAGTACATATGAAGTAGGGGAAGCCAGGAGCTCAGCTGGTTTTCAGTTAAAGTTTGGGCAGTCTGAAAGGAGGTAGAGGAGATAGCAGGAGACTGGATTTAATTCCTCTGATCACCCTTTCAGACCCTCATAATTTGAAGGCAGTGGAGCTCTAATGATCATCACCAGCTCAGATTTAAGCTAAAACTTACTTTGGTGCAATGAACATATTCCTTATGCAGGCAGCACAGAGGCAGCAGACACAGGCTGGGGCTTATGGCAGGATGAGGAAGAGGAGATGCTGGGGAACACTGAGCTATGGCCAACCCCCACCAGAAACACATGGTTTTGGGAGATGTTTAGAGAATCAGTGTTACTGTTGGGACACAATGATGAGGAAAGAAGGGACAACATAGAAGCACAAAAGCCGGATACCATACTATAAAACTGGCTCCTGCAAAGTAAGATAACCAGCTAGGCTTAGTCCTTGCTGTAAGCGTGGGGTGCCTGAGCTAAATCTGACCCCATATCTCCTGCCGAGAAGAGAATCTAATATCAGCCACGTGAAGGAAAAATTTCTCTTTAAAGGAATAATACTGAAGACAGGTCAAGGGTTGGCTGAAATTCACCTTCTCCATTTACTCAAGATGTCCAGCTTGCTGAGGCATTAAGCCAGTACATTTCAGCTCATCATTAATTTATGAGCAAATTCAGGAAGAATAAAGTGAGTCTTGTCACTTGTCCTAATAATATCTCATCACACATAAAAATGTGGTTAGTGTTCTTGGTTGATCAAGGAGATCTTCTTGAATGAAATAAACCTTGAATCGTGTCTTTAGCATTAGCTAGAGTGATGGGCTTAAGCCAAAACCAAGCTGTGAGGAGACTGGGCCCAGGTCTGACTGCTGAGGTTCATGGCTGTCACCTCTTAGATGTCACCACCAGTTCATTTTGGATGTTCTCGGCTTGTGAAGATTTCTCATGTTGTCCTTAAGCTCAGGACAAGACTCATAGATTAATTACCCTTGTCCTGATCACTTCTCTTACAGTTACAATGGAGCATTTAGCCCTTTTTGTTGACTGAAAAAGCCTCTCTGTGGCTCTCACAGCAAGCAGGCATCGAGTGTCCTCCCTCCTCAGAGGTGATACAAGCAGTCACCTGGTTTTTAGAACAACCTCTCTTCAGGCAGGCAGGCATGCATCTGTGCTGCATGGTGACTTTAAGTGATCGTGACTCACTTGTGCAGCTAGTCGTCACGTAGACTAGTGTCCCTATGACCTCACCAGGATCTCAGAAAGAGCTGAAGAAAGGCTGGCATGGCCAGCTGAAAGCCTGGAAAGAATTGAGTGTAGGTTGTTGGCTGACTGACTTGCTGAAATAATTATTTTAATTCCAAGGACACCTTACTGTGTAATTAAAGATGTGTCAGATTACCCAAAGTCTTAGTTGTGCATCACTTTGAAAGTACTCTTCTCATCTAAACACCAATTACTGTTCCCACATAAAAGCAGTTATTTCTTTGGTTGGCTAGTCCTGCCTCTTGCTTGGACCTCTCACAGCCATTAAACCTGTCTGGTGTGTGTCCAGTGCCATCTATACTGCTCAGCTGGCCCCTGTTCATGGGTCTGTACCTAGCCTGGTGTCTATCCACAACCGAAGTCTCAGCCACCATGGTCTACAACGCCTTTCTGCAGCCGATATCCAGGATTTTCTGGATATGCTGAGAGCACCTGAGCTCCCTTGTTTAGTGCAGTCATGGCGAAATGACTTTATCAATATTCCCATGTGCTAAAACATCAAGTACCCAAGCGGTACCCTATCTAGCCCAATCATGGGATAATGCATAAACACTCAAAAATATAGAGCTAAGTTTAGAGGATAACACAGAAAAACCTCCTAGATGATTTTACTAGTTTCTCCCAGGCATTTTTATGAAGCCTAAGGATTAGTAAAGGGAAATGCACTTAGAGGGGACTTGCTCTACAAGAAATACTTTTGTTTATGTCTAGACTCAAACTGATCTTCTAAGGACCTGAATATTTCAGTAGTTTATTGAAAACATTTTGCCTGTGCCTATCGTTCTGCTAGGGCCCAGGACTGAGTGGAGGCACCAGAAATGCCATGGGAAAGCTTGCTCTGTGACACAGGTCCAGCCCCATGTCCTCAATGGGTCTGTAAAATTCAAACAGATACCCAGGCTTCTGAGGTTCTCTGATCTGAGAGATTGATCCTATCAGGCTTCCAGTGCTCTGATACTGGAACAATTCACAACATTTAACATCCATGAGACAGAGAAGTACTATTGTCTACCTTTGATAAATTAGAAACTGAGGGAAAGAAGCATCCAAGGTCAGATCCAGTAAAGAACTGAAGTGATTTAAAAGTTAAAAGGAAAAACAACCGCCTGAACTTTTATCTGCCTGCTGCCCAAAGCAGAGCCCAAAACTTTCAGACAGGCACCCACAGTGCTGTGCAGAAGAGTAGGGCATCCAGGTGGGTGCAATATGGATCCATCAGCAATGGATCCACTTCCAGAGGGATCTATGTCCACCCTGAAGGATGCAAAGCAAGAGGAAGTTGCTGCATATCAGCACAGCCAGTCCTTTGTCTCTTGGCATTTGCTGAAGGGGAATACTGAGACCGGTGCTGATGCTTTCACTTCACAAGTTAAACAAGATGGACCCCAAACCAAAATCATCCTCTTCCATGACAATAATACAAATAATACATGTCACTTAAAGGATTTCCAGTTTTTCAGCACATTTTTCCCCTCTGAGTTTGCTTTCCCCACTATCAGATCCTCTCCTAACATTTTTCAAGCTTTTTTGGGTCACCAGGTATGTCTTTCTCACTCCAGGAGCCATATGGTCTTCACCCCACCCTGGAAGTATTTACAAACCAGGGAGTGATACAGGACAGCAAGAGCCGCTGCAGCTCAAAATTCATTGCTACGCAAGCTGTAGGCCACTTTGGACCTTTCTAAAACCGAACACCAGCCATTGAGACAAGCTGATGTACAAGACATGTTGGTAAGGAAGGGGTACAAAGAGAACTGCGAGGTGAATGGGGGATGAGGTTCTGGAGATTGTTTTGCTTTGGGCACTGACAATGGACACAACGGGAATTTAACCCTCAACCTTCTGCACTTTGATGCAGTAGCTCCTGATGAGCTACTGGAAACATTTGTTTCTCTTAATATATCACATTTTTGCCCCACGTCAAGCCTTACAGTAAGATGAAAGGCACAGTTACAGGGAGGGTATGACAAGCATCTAACGGCATCTAACAACAGACCAGGCTGGAAAAGTAGATGGAAGAGTATGGGTTTATTGGGAAAGATTGAAATCCCAAATTTCTCTTTAGGTGCTATTAGCAGGTAGATGCCATGTTAGTATTTGGAGATCTTTTGTACCAGCAGCTTAAAAGCAAATAAGAGCAAGCGGCTCCCCTCAAGAGTTTATATCCTTTTATAAAGAGACAGGATATGTATAGTGGGTGGAAAAAAAGAAGTGATTACTCTCCCCCTTTTTACAGAAGGAGATAGAGATCAAATAACATCTCTGCTATCTCACAGGAAGCCTGTGGCAGCACAAAAAAGAAGGAACAGGGATTTTCTGGAGGCAGATGCTCTAACCACAAACTCTCCCTCCTTCCCTTGCTTCCCACATATTTTTGTTTTAACAGCCAGCATTGAGCCACTGCACACTGGGAAAGGAAATATCTCCCCTTACGCCTGCCTGACGGCAGATGAGTCTTAGTAGGATACTTCCCCGGTTTTCCCCAGGGAGTGGAGGGGGCCAGGAGGAGCAGCGGGTGCCTTTGAGAGGAGCTGGGAGAGGTGATGCTGCGTGGTGGGGAGCAAGCTGTGCAGCTGGAGGAGCTGCTGCAGGGAAGGATCCCGGCCATGCCGTAGGAGTGTGTGCTGGACGGGATGTGAGGTGCCCACACAGCACCCCATCTTCTCCTCCCTGATGAAAGCAGCCACTCATTTTCCCTTCTTAACAATGAACAGCCCAGCCAAAGGTTGAATGTACATTTTTCATCTAAGTCAGGGATAGATGAACGATTTGGTGTTTTACTGCTAATAAATATCTAAGCGGCGTAATTGGAGCCAGTTATACTATTGTTATGATGACACTGATACACATGTTGATGCTGTTATGGCTGGAGAGCTCGGGCTACATTATCTTTTTGCCTCTTTCACCAGGTAACTTGAGGCTGCGGCACTATTGATTGAGGACCGCCTGGTGCTGTAGCATCCGCTCCTGTAACCATAGCCCGCTGGGGTTATGGGGCTATTGTGAGGGCTTTGTTTAGCTGCTGACAGCTCCGAGGAAGAGCATGCAAGGGTTGCAAATGTTTTCATTGTGTTTGTGCTTCTTTGGCTTGCAGACAATAGGAGTGGGCGGCCGTGAGGAGGTAACGGGCTGACTTCAGCAGAGGACAGAGTGGGAGGTGTGGTACCCTGCTTCTGAATGCTCCTGACAGCAGAAAAGGGGGTGCTCTCTCGTAGGAAGGCTGGAATGACATTAAGCCCTGGCCTTCATTTTGGGCGCTCTTCTGGATGTGAATGCAGCCTGTTGATTATGCAGATGTGGAAAGCAGGCTAAGTGGATCCGATAACCTGTCATCCAAGATGCATCCTTTCCCTTGCTCAGCCCTGCTCACCTGCTTTGGAAACGCACACGAAAACACTCCATTCGACCAGCCCAATGCAAGCCCTCTTGCCATGGCGGAGGAGAAGACTGAGGGGACCCCAGCAGTGTGCCTGCAGCCATCTGCAACAGCAGCCAGCAGCATCAAGCATGGGGGAGAGAAGGGCAGCAAGATGTTCAAAGTCAGCAGATGCTCTGAAAAACACAGCCACGCAAGCTGCAATTCTAGCAATCATATTGCTGCTCAGTCAGTGTCTGCTACCACAGAGTCATCAGTGTTTGCTGCTAACGAGCTAAGCCATGATGCTATTGCACTCTGTACTCACATCCCCAGACCATCCATCATCCACGTGCCAAAGGTGAGTTCTCTGGAAGTCTCTATGCAACAAGGTAAGAGAATTGGCTCACTTTGATAAAGTATAAAAAGTGGGGAAAAATCCATAGGAGCATTTATTCTGTATTGATTGGCATGCAGTCAGGAAAGGACTAATGGCTATTCGTACTAAAATAATACAATATGACAGCTATTGCTTTCCTGCACTATCAGAAGCCTTAGGGGATGTTTGCAATAATACCCGGCACTTTTACAGTACATTTTGTTCAGTCGCCTTCCTATCTTTTGGTGATCCTCACTTATCTTGGACCTGATCCAAAACCCCTTGAAACGAACAGGCATTCTTTTTTTTTCCACTGACTTGAGTCAACGCTGCATTTTTGCCACCTCAGCCAGGTGCCTCAAGGCTGCAGCAACAGTGACTGCAGAATCATTTTTCTGTCTTATTTTTAGCTTGTGTGTCCTTGGAGGCGACAGTAAGGTTTTCAGTACAGTTTTGGTGAGTTCAATTTGTTCTTGCCTGAATAAGATCACAAAGTTGGGCATCTTGCTGTTGGTACTACTAGAATAATGAATAGTAATGGGAAAATAGTGCTGTTCTCGTTTTCTCTTGGTTAGGTAACTGGAGATCACATGTTTTTTTTTTCCCCTGATAAATACTGAGAAATAGAAGCCACATGTGTGACTCAACTTTTTTATACCACAGCTTTTATTTTAATAGTCCAGTACTCTACCAATTTCCCTGCCAAATCACATATATTCAGAGTGCCTCTCCTTGCTTCCCCTTTACAGTCAGGTATTATTATGTTTGGCAAAGATTTCTGTCCTTGTAAAAGTGTTAGAAAAAGGTTTAAGATGAGATATAGCTGCTGGAATTAAGAAAATTATCAGAATCAGGGTTTCCAGGTGGGCTATGCTGCTATTACCAGACCTGGGGACTCTGTAGACTGCTGTTTCAGTCCTGTTGCCATCAACTGCAGCCCCTATGTAGAATATAAGGAACAACTGGAGCTGTCCGAGAGCAATAATTTGCTTTGGTGTAAAAGGGAGGGCTGGCTATGGAGATGCTGGAATCTCTGTTTCACAGGAGATTTTGAAGATGAGCTAGCTGGCCATTATCTGGGGATGGAGTAAGTATATTGAGCTCAGCTGTCATTCATGGAGCCAAAGCAGATGCTGTCAAGGTCTCCCTCACCAACGCATTTCTGTGGTTTCACTTACATTTTTTTTTGCTTGGGAGATTCAGGCTGCATGTTAGGAAAGGCTTTCTCACCTGGAGGGTAGCGCAGCAGGGGAGGAGGTGACCCAGAAGTGAAGGGGGTCCTGTGCTTGGAGGATTTTGAGACTTGGCTGGACAAAACCATGGCTGACCTGATGTAGTGCTGGCAGCAGTCCTGCTTTGAGCAGAAGGTTGGACAAGACACTTCAAGAGGCTTCTTCCCATCAATGTTTCTGTGGTTGTGTGACATATGGATTTTGATGCACGTATGCTAATAAGCATGAGGAAACAGGATCAGACTGAGGCATCTCTTTGCTGCCACCGAGACAGCAATGCAGACAGTGGTGCTCTTGGCTTTACAACACTTTTGTGACAATTTCTCCCCTCCTTCTGCTCCTACCTGCTCCCTTCCAACCGCTTCACTCTGCCTTTGCTCACCTGCTGCTCTTCTCTGCGCTACCAAAGCCACTGCCAATACCTACCTCATCCCGCGAGTGTCCGCTGTAGCAGAACTAGTTCCCTACATTGGGCACAAACATCTCTCACCTCCCCAGGTCCATGGTGCTGGAGCAGGCAATGCCAAAGGCCTGACACTGTACTGATCCAAAGATGCTCCCATGACTTTGCAGTGGTGGAACAGGGATTCTGCTGACTGTCCTGCGCCCGGGGTTTCTCTAGCAGTGCACATGGTCACATTTAGGAGTACAAATTTATAGCAATCTCCAGTCAGAGGAGTAGTCAGGAGTGGGCCTGGACAATCTGGGTGATTCAAATTATTCAGTCACCCAAGACACCACGTCAAATTGTCCATCGCTGTTTGGTTTTTTTAAGAACAAGCTACTAAAACATCCACCGGGATGATGTGTAGTCCTGCCCTGAAATCCCTGCTGAGCATCTTCTATGTGCCCTGATTTTTTCCTGTCACTGGGGAGACCTGTGAGGAAACTCCTCGTCACAACTAGGAACCGGGCTTTCTGCTGCCCCATAGCATTTGAGACCTTCCTGCCAAGGTCTGTGGGGTCTTGTTGGTGACACTCGTGACGTCCCACACACATGAGGAGCACTTCTCTTGCCATGACACAACAGCCCAGATGTTGCATCTGATCAGTCCCAGGCTGTCAGTACACTCTGCTACCAATGGGCTGAGCTGAGCTGATTTTGGTGGCTTCTCAGAGAGAAACAGGAGACCCACAGAGGTTTCAGTGTCTGAGTTTCCATGTCCAGCTTTTCTGTGAGGGTCTGCACATAGGAGACTTGCTTAGCAGCAGCTCTCAGTGCCTTACTGCATAGAAGTGTCCTCCCTCTTGACTCTGCCCATCAGCACAACTGGTTTTAAAATGTTAATACCCTCAATGCTTACCTTCCCAGGCAGAAAGAAAAATAAGTGAAGCAAAATAAGAAGATGGGGCTATTCAAAGAGGCTCTGTGGTGCACTGCTTGGCAGTAGAAGTGCGGTGGGTAGAAGGCAGCATGCAGAGTGCATACCAAATCTGATGCGATGAGAATGAAAGCGTGGCACATGGACATGGAGATAACTGGGGTATTTGGGCTCTCTGCCACAGCAGGGGAAGAAACATAAGTGCGGAGAGGAAGAAGAGGGTACCAGCAATGGGACTGCAGCAGGGAGTGTGAAAGAGCCCTGTAATGAAGAGAGAGGGAGGTTATGGTCATGGTGTGTGTTGAGCTGGGGACCACACACAGAGCTCCTGGCATGAGAGGGAGGAAGAAGATGGAGACAAAAGGTGGTGGGAAGCACACAGGACATCTGGTATACATCTAAGGGAAGGGACTGGAACGCAGGGCTGCGGGAAAATATGGGCCATGAGGAGAGAAAGAGGAGCACAGGGTCTCTGTGAGCAGGGTGTGGGTGGCCTTGGTGGGAGGGTGGAGAGGAAAGGAGAGGAGAAAGCACAGGGCTGCCTGAGAACAGGGGCTGGAGGCATTTCAGTCCCTGAAGCAAAGCTTATGCCTGTCCTAAAATAATAATATCCAGACATCACTGAAGGAGCCAGTGAGGCCCAGTGGAGAAGACACAAATTTCCATCCTCCTTGGCATATCTGAACGTCCCGTTGTATCTCAGTTTCTCCAGCTATAAAAGACAAAAATTTTCCTCTTTCTATGCAATCATGCTGAAACCTATAAATGAAAATAACATACACCTGTTAAGTGGCAAAAGGCAAACATGCTATGTCAACACAGGAATCTCACAGTCTCAGTCAGGAGACTTAATTCATATTCTTGCATAAAATTCTTTAACAAAAGCTAAACTAATGTCAGGAAAAATGCTCATACTCGTTTGTCTCTTTCATTTTCAAAGTGACATCAGCAAGGGACTTATGACAAATATGCCGAGAACTTCCAGCACCAAAAGACCTGCTGTCTACCTGTCAGCATAATAATTTTCAAGCAGAGGAGCAGTCCATTTTTAACTAATAGCAGCATAAAATTCTAATTTGAGCACATAATATACTAATTAACGAGATCTTCCAGCTGACCCTCCCCACTGGGACATGTAGTCACACATTTTGGATTACAATGGAGTTGCATGCATGTAACCAAATCCAGAATTTGATCAATTATTCCTTTTATGAGAAGGCTGCATCTGCTCCAGATGGAGCCAACCTTAATTCTGATATAAATGTGATCCTAACAAAAATTAGATTTTAATATAATTACCAAAGAGATTGAGTTAGACTCGTTTGGTCACAAATTACTGTGGCAGCAATGTGCTTTTAAATAACTGACCATCATTTTAATATTTAGAGATTGCCTCAGTAATAAAGCATGATTAAATGTCAATGAAGTTCTTCACATCCAGCATCTTTGTCCTGATTCTGACATGTAAAGAATGAAATCTTTTGTGTTTTGTATGCTGCCTGGAGGGTCTTTATCAGACTTTACAAGGCCATAAATCAAAGCTGCCAGAACTACACACTGAAACTTGCTTGCTTAGTCTTTCAACCTCAGCTACGACATCAAGAATTTTCCCATCTTTTATTTCAAAGTCCATTTTTAGACACTGGTAAACTCTGGGGTGGAAACTTAGGAGAAAGCCTTATTGTTCTGAACCAACAACTGTGCTATAACTCCAATAAATGTTTCATGTTGACAAAAGCGTATTAGTGACACTTTCTAACTAGCAATATCATTCACCTGACTTGAACTCTGTTGACCTTCGAGTTCAGCTTGGTTTTTTTTTCCAAAACAAAAGAAACCCAAACATCATCCAATGCATCATGGAATAATTTCTTCCCTTTCAAGCTGTTTGGGACACCAGAAACTCAGGAGCCGAGACCTTAAATGAGAGAACCTGGGAATGATACGTCTAATGAAGTAAGCTGTGCTTCCCATTGCACCAGGATAGCCTCACTGAAATCAGTCTCAGATATGATTTCCTATATAAAGCCTAGGGTATTACACCTGTAGGGTCCTTAGACCTTTTTAGAGGACCTTGTAGCTACTTTCAAACCTTGAATGCATAACTATGTCTCTTTTTCACCTGAACCTTTTTGATACCTAGGTTAGTTGTTTGTCTAGAGAAGCTAGAGAGTGGATTTGACCCAATGAAGCTCATTTTCAAGTCTCTGGATGTCAACAGACATTGGCTGGCACCGTATTCACTTGCAATGACTTTAGCAGGCTTTAGACCAGCACTTATCTGAGTGGCAAGATAATGATGACAGACTCCCAAATTCAAAGTTATAATTGCAGCTGTCTGGGAAATTGAAAAGAAACCTCATGAATGCCCCACACAGAAGAAGATAAATTGCTGTTATCATCCCCATTTTGTTCTATGGATATTTCTCTGGCCAGTTTGTAGCTTGGTTTATATTTAAGGGGTTCAAGTAATACGTTGCATCAAGGACTTGAAAGCTTGATTCCTCCCTGCTTGACACTTTGCACAATTGTTCATACCCATGCAGATCAACTGTAAAACAGAGTCTGATCATGACTTGCCACACATTTACAGGAGGGGAAAGTGTTCATTGCATGGAGATAGAGGACTTTGAGAGATGAGGACAGTTGAGATGGAGGAAATGTACCAGTAGCTGCCTAGATGAAGCCCTATGCTGAAGTTATACTCCATAGGTAAACTACATAAATAAATGGAAAATATGAACAGCCATTGAAAATAACAGGACTTCTGATGATGTGAATTTGGGATTGTCCTGTGCAGGGACAGGAGTTGGACTCGATGATCCTTGTGGGTCCCTTCCAACTCAGGACATTCTATGATTCTCACAGTCAAACTCGTGTGTACATGTGTTTTTGTAGTACCAGCACCTAGGGATACAGTCCTTGGGAGGATTCTGGTGCTGCTCGTGCCCTCCTGGGAAAATAGCCAAGAGAGGTTGTGTTCAGTTCTCCCTGGGTGCTGGATGACCCTGCGGGCCTGAGTGTCCAACTGCTGAAGGATGCATTTCAAGTACACTTTGGGAGTTGTTAAGTATTTTGATGACTAGTTAGCAGCTAAAAATTAGCAGAAATGAACAGCATTACTTGGTGAACAGCAGCTAGTTGATACTAAACTGTTTCCTTTGCTTACCTTTGCAAAGGTTTCCCTCCACTCCTCAGCAGAAGAAGATTGTGGTCATTTTATCAGTGTGACTGTGGAAATTGCACAGGGACAGTCTTTTCTCCAGCACAGCAAGCAAATGCTACCTTTGTTTTCTCCAAACTTACTCTGGTGCAAGTTTGCTTTAATTTAAGCAAATTAAATCCAGAAGGTAAAACCCATCCCTTCAAAGTGCTCAAACTGGGCACTCAACTATGTGCTGTGGCTGCCAAAGAAACATTAACACCCTTGCCTTCTCCAGCATTTGCAGGAGCTTAGTACCTCAAAAAAAGCCTGTTGTCATTTATTTAAATGGCATTTACATTTTAACACTTTGGCAAATTCAGCTGGGAGATTATGTCCTTGGTGACTTGGCCAGAGCCCTCCAAGAAGCTTGAGAGAGTCCTTGGACAGGATTAATATTTTTTGACTGCACTTTCTTGTGCTTTACCACCAAAACCTCTGTTAGTAGCATATGCTACTGTAATGTTTTCCCTTCATCTCTTCCTCTTAATCTTGACTTTAGCTGGCAGCTGTCTGGAGAGAGTGTGTGTGGGCCGGGAGTCCTTGACTCTCAATATAAACACCACCTAAGTGAAACCAGACTTTCTCATTACATTTTTTCTTTCCTTTCCACTCCCACATAAACACAGAGGTAATGGCACCGCACGGCGCAGAGCCTTTCATCCTGGCCAACACACAACTCATTTACTTCCGTGGCCTGCACATATGCAAAATAATAGTAGAAGTAGCAAGCTCTGATCAAAGAGTTTGCCCCGCGTCCTGTCTCAGGCTGGTGCACAGAGCATTGCCAGGGCTAGGCTGGCACATCTCTGCACAGACCAACAAGCACCAGCACCCCTCTCCTGCCTGCAGGATTCCCCATCCAAAAACCTTCCCTTTCATCTTTCAATGGCATTGCTTTAGCTGATACATAACTACTCCAGATGTGACCCCGACCACAATGGTGCAGTTTCCTCTATTTGACAAGCAGCTCATCTTTTTTCTTTTTCTACATCTAGCTCCTACCCCTTAATTTCTCAGTGTGCATCAGCTGGGTTATTTTTTTGCAGAGGGGTCATGAAGCTTTCCGCTGCTGTTCCGCAACAGCTCCTGCATAGCAGAGTGATGAGGGACAGCCTAAGATCTTCCTTCATGCCCTCTCTCACCCTGAAACCTATTCCAGCATCTCTTGGTAGCAATGAACCTCCTCTGTGCCAACAATAATAATAGAAATAGTAAAGCTTTCAGGGAGTTCTTGGAAGTCACGAGACCCTCATTTAAAGGGGATTAAGGAGAAGAATTTGTAAAGTTTCATGAAAGGTACTTCTGAAAACAAGATATTGTAACAAGAGCACTTTGAAACCTCCCTTGGAAATTGGAGACCACGTGAAACTTGACAGGTTTTGGGTTTCATCACCAACACAGAACAGCCCAGGGTCACTGAATAGTTCATACCCCTTCTACTCGTAGGGTGAGCACAAGGGTCCTGGGATGTTGCTAGTAAGTAAGCACTGGCGTCCCGTTAGCATTCAGTTTTTTGCTTTTGCTGAGTTTAGCACCTGCAGAACTGGTACTGTTCAGCATTCATTGACTTTCATGCCCCATTTGTGTGTTCTCCAGAGCCTTACTCTGAACACAGTGTGGGTGTTATGTTAGCATTCTCCTTCCTTCTTCCTTTCAGTAAATTAAAGGGTGTTTGCAGCTCTTGGTGAGGAGATAAGATGCAGTTTGAATCAATGGAGTAATTACAGAAGAATATGATACTAATGGTTCTGATTTGAATGCGTATCTAAGGATGAATGCTATGGCTCCATGCCCAGATGGTGCACACTTTCTCATGATGAGTTATTTATGACTTGACACATCGCAGCTCTGCTGTTTTGTGGCTCGGCAGCGTTCATGTCGTTGATAAAGCAAACTCTGTCAATATTGTGTGTTCTTACTGATCCAGACCTGGCTGCTGAGCAGTTTTCCCATTTGATACAGCCATGGCCACTCCCTGCCCAGCAGCAAAAGTAGAGGAGAAAGGTTGATATGGCTTCACCAAGGGCACTGAGTGGCCATAGAAGTGGCCTTCTATAATGAAGTGACTGCATCAGTGGACAAGGGAAGAACTGCTGATATCATCTACCTGGACTATGGGAAGGTCTTTGATATGGTCCCCCACAACATTCTTGCCTCTAAATTGGAGAGATATGGATTCAATGGATGGATTATTAACTGGATAAGGAACTGCCTACATGGCTACACTCAAAGAGTTACAGTCAATGGCACAATGTCCCAGTGGAAACCAGTAATAAGCGGTGTCCCTCAAGGGTCCGTATTGGGACCAATGCTATTTAATATCTTAATTAATGACATAGACAGTGGGATCGAGTGCACCCTTAGCAAGTTTGAAGACGCCACCAAACTGAGTGGTGCAGCTGATTTGCTAGAGGGAAGGGATGTCATCCAGAGGGACCTTCACAGGCTTGAGGAGTGGGCCCATGTGAACCTCATGAAGTTCAACAACAGCAAGTGCAAGGTCCTCCACCTGCGTTGGGACAATCCCCAGTATCAATAGAGGCTCAATACAGGCTGGGGATAAAAGGATTGAGAGCAGCCCTGCAGAGAAGGACTTGGGGATGCTGGTGAGAGAAAAGCTGGACATGAGCCAGCAATGTGCGCTGGCAGCCCAGAAAGCCAGCCGTGCCCTGGGCTGCATCCCCAGCAGCGTGGGCAGCAGGGCGAGGGAGGGGATTCTGCCCCTCTGCTCCGCTCTGGTGAGACCCCCCTGCAGCGCTGCGTCCAGCTCTGGAGCCCCCAGCACAGAAAGGGCATGGACCTCTTGGAGCGGGTCCAGAGGAGGCCACGAAGATGATCAGGGGGCTGGAGCACCTCTCCTATGGAGGCAGGCTGAGAGAGCTGGGGTTGTTCAGCCTGCAGAAGAGAAGGCTGCGGGGAGACCTTATTGCGGCCTTCCAGTGCTTAGAGGGGGCTTATAAGAAAGATGGGGAGAGACTTTTTAGTAGGCCTGTAGTGACAGGACAAGGGGTCATGGTTTTGAACTGAAAGAGCATAGGTTTAGATTGGACATAGGGAAGAAATTATTTACTCTGAGGGTGGTGAGACACTGGCACAGGTTGCCCAGAGAAGCTGTGGATGCCTCATCCCTGGAAGTGTTCAAGGCCAGGTTGGATGGGGCTTTGAGCAACCTGGTCTAGTTGAAGATGCCCCTGCCCATGGCAGGGGCATTGGACTAGAAGATCTTCAAAGGTCCCTTCTAACCCAAACCATTCTATGATTCTATGATTATGTGATACATAAACAGCACATGCTTCAGATTTGTGTAGTGGCTCCTCACCTCCTTTTTGGTTCATTTCTCCTTAAAGAAGAAGGGCTGAGCTCAGGATTCCTAAAAGGAGACATAGCTTCCCAGGGGCCATGAAGAGCTTGGTACCATGCAAGTCTTGAGTGCTGTCCCAACCAGAGAGCTCAGGCAGCATAAACCCAGCCAGAGAGACTAGTCACATGCTTGGCTTGCACAGGAGCCTGGGGAGTCTAGCTCCAACTACAAGGCTATTTTTCACCTATCAGCTGTGTCTACCCTGTGCTCCAGGTTCTTACAGCAGCTGAACATGTAAAGGTTGTCAAAATCCAGGCTTAGTGTTGACTGTCTCTTGAGAGCAATGTTTTCACTGAGGATCCTCTGTACTGTATTGTTTTGGGGTTCATTTTAGGAGCTAAAGAAGAGCTCTGTACCTAAGGAGCCTGATCCAGCACTAAACTGCTCATCAGCCCCCCGGAAGTCACTTTCCAGCCTGTAGGACCTTTGGGACTCTGCCTATGAAACAAGACCAAGCCTTACTTGAACATGACTGCATAGTGGTCAAGAAATTAACACACACACACACACATGCACACACACACACACACACAATGTATATCATTATAGATATATAATTATATTCACATACAATATATTGTAATACAGCTATTTTGTGACCTTCAGAGTCCATTCCCTGCGGCATCACATGCTTCTGCTTATCTTTGCTTCTGCTTTTCTTATTTGTCCCATAGCCATAGGACTACCTAGAGATATTATAATACCTAATACACCAGGGCTAGGTGGTAACACCAAATATACATCTGAAAGGCAACGGCTTGGCAGTACTCCAGCTATACAATGATATAAGCATTCAGCCTCTCTCCAACCAACGTGCCTAAATACTGACCTTTAGAAAAGTCATATCTAAACCATAGCAAGAAAGGTCCTATTTCTTGATTATTTTTTAATGGAAGCATTTAGACCACAAATGAGTGTGCCAACAGTGGCAAAACGCAAATCATCTGGGCCATTAGTTCCCCTAATGAAACAACTGAGCACAGACAGACCTAAGTGTTTGATGTGGCGAGTCCATCCCAAGAGAGATTGTCATTGATTTCAGTGCCTGAGCATCAGATGTAAAATGCTGCTGTTTGAGCTTTGCAGGCTTCAGAACACAGAGCTTTATTTTGGGTAAGGACTCTACACAGAGACTAAAACCCCTCCAGGAATAATGACAGGTTCCTTCAATTTGGGGCCAGCTATACATTTTGAATGTAGCCCTCTTTCCATACACCAGCAGCTCCCCACCTGCTCTGTTTAAATTACTGCTTTTTTGTAACTCTTTAATTAAGCAGAAGAATGCCACAGCAGTAGCAGAAGGGACTCTCAGCTTTCCTGCCCTGACACAAACCAGACATATGCCATGGCTAACAAGACGATGCCTTCTCTGGGGAGAGGATAGTCTTTTCACCTATATATATCCATAGCTGCCTTCAGTCCTGCTGTTGTACTGGCTCCAAGAAGAGAAGCTAAGCAAAGGTATATAACAGAGCCAACAAATAATTCAGTAGGTAAAAGCTGTTGAATAATATTTAGACCCACATGCCATAAAATATGTGTTCCTTGCTCTGCAATTTCAGATTGTAATGGTGGGAATGGGTAAAAAGATCTAACTGATCTGTTTGGTAGCAAATTTTGCGTCTCTCCTTTGGCATAAAATGGGAAAAAATAGCTGGGTGCCAAAAGATTAAATTAATTTTTAGGTACCTAAAGTGAAACTTGGACAGATATTTCTTGCTGCTGGGGAACACGAGCCCTTCACTTGACACCTGTAGGAACCAACCTCAGGTAACCAAAACTGGACATCAAAAAGTAGTAATAATAGAGGACCTTGTTTCAGCTGTAGACCTAAATCTTGCTACTGAACCACCTAATAAAAAATCAGAGTTTGGGTTTTATTTCTACCTAAATCTTTCACAGCCCACCTGTGTGATCTAGAGCCTTCTGGAGAACAAAGGAAAAGTCATTAAATGCCATGTGACTCTGCTGCCCAAGTATCAGCTCAATGAGATTTCAAATAGCTGATACAATTTCTTGCTGACTGACTGGTGTCTTCACTAGGAAGAGCAAGTGCTCAAGTGACCTAGATAAGCATTGATACCTGCACGGGATGAAGCCCATCTCCCACCAGGGTAGGGTATCTTTCAGGCTTAAATTTACTTGTGTGAGTAAAAATCTTCCCTCTTCCCCATGAGGACCACAGTAACGTGTTCAGCTTTTCTGGATGTCTCTGTGGGCAGGTCCTTTTCTAATATTAAGCCCAACTCTTCCTCTGCTTCGACAAACCTGTCTCTTCTGTCTGCTGTCAGCTTCCTCTGCAGAGCAGCTAGACCTCGACAGACCACTCCTTTTATATGCCAAAACTTCCTGTTACTAGTTGCTTCCCTGCTGAGAAGATATGTGGCCTTACAGAGGTAAAAGCAAATATAAGTCTTATTCTACAAAAAACAGGTTCAGTTCTGCTTCTCTCTACTCAGCTTGAAAACCTGAGTGAACTTCAGTCCTTCATCTTGCGTTTTTCTCCGCTCTCTGGAGGACATATGCATCTAACATTCATCATGCTGTTACTATACAACTCACATTATACACAGCCTCCACCCTTTGCAGCTTTTCTTAATTGTGACATTTGCAAATGGGTAACTAAAAAAAAAACAGAGAAGAGTTTTTTGTTTCAGCCAAATATTCATGTAAATAATTTGAATGTTGCGATCTCATAATTTCAAGACAAGTCTGTTTTCATTCTACAAGAATTCAGCAGTGTATCATCTGGTGTTTTAAGTTTGTTTAACAGAAAAGTGTGTGAAATCAAGTCCCAGATCTTGAGATCCTCTGGTCTGAAATCATGCACAGCTTCTGAAAGGAAAGAGTGGCAGTCCCATCTCTCAGGAAGTTCAAACAATAAACTGAATAAGTAATAGAAATTTATTTATACTGAGTCATCATCCACTGGCAGAAGAATCTCACTAGTAGGATGGGGTCTTTTCGCGTGTAACTCAGAATAGTGAAAAAGAGAAGTATTTAAGGTCCAAAACCAGCCCTGACATGATACATAATGGCAGATGTATAGGTGAGGTAGAAGAGCAGAAGGAAAGAATTTCTGTGTCTACAAGATCCTCTCTGAAAGCCACAGTAACTGCCAATATACCTCTTGGCATGACTCCTGCTTGCTGGAGATGGGAATTTCCAGGCATCTTGCTCTGGCTTAGCAAAGGGGTACAAAACAAAGCAGTGTCACCTCGGAAGTCTTCTCCTTCCCTTGGTTCTCATCTTGACAAGGTTTAGCTGGCCCAAACTCAACAGCTGAAGTCACCCACCATTGTGATGTGTTGGGACATTTCTCAGACTCTTTCCATATATAGCTGTGGCCTTTCTAGTCTCCCTGGTCAAATGAAACTGTTCCTGCTCAGAAGCCTACAGAGGTTCAAGCAATCACCTCGTGGATGCCACAGACTTTTGGGTTCATCTTTGCTGCGTGGGGCTTTCATATCCTTTGGGTCTGTGCTCCTCCCATCCCCGGGCAGAGGCTGAGGTGGGCTGGGTCCATCTTGCTGGTGGCTTCTTGGAGACCAGCTGAGAACGAGTTGCTCCCATAATTTTTCTGATCTGCTCTTCTGCTCCTCACCTTTATGTTAGGATCGTTTTTTTCCTCATATGATTTTAGCATTTCTTGGCCCAGAGAGAATAATCATAGAGGGAAATTATTGGGTTTCAGAAGCCCCTCTTTGGTTCCTGGCCTTGGCTTGCTGGTGCTTTTCTCCAGGTTGTCCTCAGCGGGCTGAAACCAGAGCTGCAACCAAGATGGGTAGGCACAGGAGAGGGCTTGTGCAACTCAGAGCTCGTCTGCTCAACCCCAAGTACCACAGCTCATTCAGTAAAAGCTGTTTCCTCCCAGTGCAAGACATGGCAGGCCTGCTCAGCCTTCCTTCACCCCCATCTCTGCAGCGTTTTTTTCTGGGCATGTGCCCTGCCTCTTCCCTCCCCATCTCATGTGAGATGGTTTGCAGCTGGTGGTCAGACCTGATGTTTGCCCAATGTCAGATGACAGTCCCTGCTGTCTTTTAAAAACCAGACCATGTTCCAAGTCCTCATGGATGCTGAGGAAAGCAAGAACACCCTAGAGGTGCAGAAAGCAAATAAAATTAACAGTGCTTTAGTATCAAAGCAAATATCATTATTCTGAGCATGCCTGGCTTTTGAGTTGAGCATCCCTGGAGTCACACACACATGCATGCATACACACAGAGCGATGTTTAAAGGCTTCCCAGGAAGGGAAGGAGGTTGTATTTTGCTATCCTGATCCCCCCAAGAAAGGGAGGGGGTAGCCCCCAAAGAGGGCTCTGAAGGCACCTGCTGCCCCTGCCCCAGCACAGACCCAGGGACAGCAGGAGCTGGACTCAGTTATTGGGGCTCTGGCTGAAGCCAGTGGCCTCGAGCAACTACCCACCAAGAGCTTGCTCTTACAGCTTTAATTTTTTGGGAGGCTCTCCAGTTTTCAGAGGGATTTGTCTTCTCTGTAGGAGGATTTTCCCGGCGGGCTTTGCTTGTACATGTAGGGAAGAAGGCTGACACAAGCAGATTTTAACTAAACCATTCTTTTAGCTCCCCAGGCTAGTGTAATTTAACTTCTTCTCAGAGATAATATTAACACTTACGTCATTTTTTTATCATCATTAGTTTTGCTTGTGGAATTACATGGAAGAGAAACCCCTCTGGACGCAAATGTTTGTTGACTCTTATTGTTTCAGTTCCTTCAGTCATCATTTCTCAGCCTAAGAACAAATGTTACCAGCCACAGGAAGGAGCTCGATTTTCCAACAAGATCAGCAGAATTGCACATGCAGAGGACGGGCATAATATCTCACTAAGATCTGCCTGGTTAGAGGTGTTATTTGTCAATAAAATTTAAATAATAACAAAACCCAGGTACTGTCTGTAGGGGACGGAGATGGGAGACTTGGAAATCAGTGGTATCACAGTGGCACAGATCTGGAGGAGGGGAGAGCAGGGATGTGGGGAGGTGGGGGGGAGCCCTCCTATGCCCTCCAGTCATCAGCTCTCCCTCTCTTCTCACCTGGCTCATTAGCAGCCCTGATTGGAATCTGAAGTAATAAAATAGACACCACCCCAAGTGGAATATCCTAGGATTAGCTGCTCAGGCCTGGCAGGGTATGAGCTGACACTTTTCTCAGCTCTGAAGAACAGGAGATAAATTATAAAGTATGGACTGAGCGTGATGGCTATTATATTGCCCTCTGATGTGCAAATACTGTGCTATTTCATTCTAGAGGTTCATAATTTTTTGCAAGGATAGCAAGAAGGGGTAGCTCTTGTGAAGTCGACTGCAAACCTTAGTTAGATCTAAACCCCAAGAGGAAGGAATGCATATATTCAGATATAAAGAAGCATCTGGAGCCTAGCTTGCTTTAAGGCTGTTCCTAGGAGACTTACTTTGGGTGCTAGACGAACCTACCATCATTTTAGTAGTTTATGCTGACATGCCGAGGTGGTGTCTCATCTCACTCAGCCCATATGGGCATGTCACCAGGGAAGATCTGCTGCTACCACTCCTCCAATTTACAGGGGGAAATGCTGGGGGTCTTCTCCTGGGTTCCCCCATCGTCTCTCTGCTCTGGGTGGGTGGGTGCGGCAAGAGTGACCATCAGTTGTACCTGCCCTTGGTGCGTGCACAGCCATGCTGCAGCACAGGAGGGGGAATATTTGAACCCAGACTGAGTTTTTGCATATCCTGGATGCTCTCTGTAATGTGCAGGACCATGTAAATCATGCAGGGTGTGTAAAGACACCATGATTCTCTGTGGGATGTGCCAAGGCATTAGAAGAAAAAAGTATATGTAATCTAGTATGACGGGTTTTTCATGATGAGTTTCTTTTCTAAAATATGTCACTGTGATTTTAACCTCTGCTCTGATAGCTGTTGCAATACAAGGGTCTGGTCCCTCGGTCCTTTCCCATATGCCTTGCCTCCCTCTCCTCTGAGCCTGCCTTTCATCTTTTATTTCTTAATGTTTCTCCCTTAAGCGCATTTTCTTCACAATGGTTGTAAACGCTAACCTGGCCTTCAAAATGCCTTACCTTGTGTGATATATAACAAGAAATGCTAGACAAGGGATCCGGAGGGTGCTGCTCTCCCCGCTCCTTCCTGCTCCCTCCAAAACAAACAAAATGTAAGTTTTTGGGCTGATGAACTCTGTGAGCTGTTTTTGCTCATGGCTTTAGACCCAGTGCAGTTGGCTCAAGCTCAAGAGCAGGAGTGGTGGACTTTTGTAGCAAGGGAAGGGCTGAGAGGTAAATGCAGAGGGATGTGAGTCCCTAACCCAGCCTGTCACCTGAGAAACTGCAGCCTGAGAGCACAGCCAGCAGGAGGGCAGAAGTGGGAGGGAAAGAGAAACTCCCTTAATGCTGAAAATTTGGAAGTGAGGCAAGTTTTGGGAGATTACTAAAACCCGTCCCAATCCTGCTTCCTCTCCCATTCCTCCCAAAGGCACTGTGGTTTGATCAGGAGCAGCATGGAGACCGGAATATGTATTTTGTAATTTCAGTTTTTATCTATTCCCCCAAAGCACAAGCATACATCATGCCTGAAATTGTTGTTGTTGTTGTTTGGCAAACAAAACAAAGCAAAAAGCCAACAAGGAAAATTTGGATCAGCTCTAATAAGTTTATTAATATTCACCATGGCTGTACATCAGAAAACTCAAGTTTTCTGCATGCAGCTTCTTATGTATTGATGTTTGATACCACTGTGGATATTTCAGCTCTGTTCTTACGTCTTTCCTGGTTATATCATAAAATGCGTCACATCAGAGTGATACCTGCTAACCTCTAGAAATACCCAACTACAATGATGCTGTGATTTTCTGTAAATGATCAGTTCAAAGGCTTTTTCATGTATTTTAGACCTCAGTCATTATGGATTTCTGGTGGTGGCAAAGGATAATAGGATAATTCGTATGTATTTTCCAGCGCTGTGCTTTACTTATCCTGCCAGGCTGCTCTGTGCAGGTGGAGCTGGAGGACAAGTACCCAAAACAGTTACACTGCACATCAGGCCTCTAAGTGGAATAGTAAGGAGCAGCTTAGCAGAGTTACTGAACTGATACAGGGATTTGGCATTGCATCGGCTTTCTTCTTACCTAAGGGGAGTGTGGTGAACATGTGGGAATTAATGTTCTGGGTCTTTCAGAGGACATGGGTAATCTAATATGGCAAGGTAAACTTTTTTTTTTTCAGGAATAAATTAGAAGTGAGCTACTCCACTTTAGTTTTTAACCTCTTTTTTAAGCTTGTCCTTCAGCTGGCTTGAAAACAAGGTGGGGATATTTGGGAAGGAATCCCCCAGGTAACTGGAATGGAGGGATCTAATGCAGATCTTTCTTTACTGCGAATGATATCATATCAGATCTTTTTTATCCAGAGACTTGTGTGGCTCTGTGACCTGACATGCTGCCAGGGTAGGATTGGGAGCTCTAGAAGTTTAGCTTTGATTTCAAAGGGAGATATTTAGCTAATAATCCTGTGCAGGTTTGCACAGGAATGCAGAGGGGAGGCATCTCTCCACTGAGGGACTGAGAGATTTATTACCCATCCATCTGCCATGAGCGTGGGCTGGGAAGGGGCAGCAGTGGAAAGCTGCTTCCTTGCCTGCAGAAGGCATTAAGCCATGCCTTGCTGAGGGAAGCAAATTGTGGCAGCTGTCCCCTCCCAGCAGCTCATTTCCCTTTCCCCTTCCCCTCCTTTGTCCCCATTCCCGCTATATCAAGGCACTTTATATAGCAGCTCTGCTAGCTGGACCCCCAAATTGTTACAGCTCTACTAGTCGTGTCTCTTCAGTTTCTTCTGCTCTCTAAGCAAAAAACCTGTAGTACAGAGCACTGTGGAATGTTTTCAACCCATTGAGAACCTCCTAAGCAGACTCACCTTCTTCTTACTTCAGGGAGATCCTTATATACAAAATCTTCAGCTGGAGCTGAACTTGGCAAGGGATGCAAAGAATAACGAGAAGGGCTTCTACAGGTATGTCAGCCAGAAAAGGAAGGTCAAAGACAGCGTACCCTGCCTTGATGATCAAGACTGGCAAACTGGTATCAACAGATGAGGAGA
>VZTV01096702.1:1315-18681 GCA_013400875.1 Anhinga rufa | reverse complement strand
ATGAACCCAAAGTAGGAAAGCAACAGGGAATAAATACAACTAGAGTAAGAAAAATAAAATGAGAGTGGAAAAAAGATGAGAAATAAAGGACAGGAAAGAAAACAGGAAGGAGGCAGCAAGAACATAAGTTGTGCCAAAAATCCAAATGAGCGAAGCAAATGCATGTGTCCTTAGTTCCACCTCAAAAGGCTGCAACTTTCTTTCAGGAGCATATCTTGGCAGGAATAAGAATTCATTTTGACTTCAAAAAAGGAAAGTTAAAAAACATCCATACACAGAACCCAAACGTTTCTTCTGCAAACTGCCAAATTTTCAGGCTGCCGTTTTGCATGGGGAAGCTTAAGTACATCCATAGTTTGATGCCCAGGCATTGGTAAACAGTTTACACACATATTAGTTTGTGACTATTTTAAACCAAAGCTTGATAATGCCTAGGATTAAGATTTTTGGATGTGGAGTCAAACCGACTAATTACTACAGTGGAGAGGAGGGCACGTGCAACAATATACCTGTGGCCTTTCCCAGACTGCTAAATTACACAAACGGTTTAGTAATAAACCCTGGTGGAATTCATCAGGGGAGTAACACTTTCAAGAGGCCTGAGTAAATTAGGGGGGCTTCAAAGGAGGGGAGGGAGTCAAAAGCTACAGCAGCTGCTGGTTTTTCTTACAGATTTGATGAACAGCCTCGCTGGAAAGAAAGCGCTCAGGGTTTTATGTTGTTTGTGACCACAGGAGTTTGGTGAGACAGACCAGCCTGCTCACATTACAAACTTCCCTCATAAAAGAGTGATTTGTTTTGTACAGCTCACAGCACCACGAGGGATTAGTTGAGAAAGATGCTCAAGACAATGCTTAAATAATAAAGACACAAGCAAAAAACCTGCAAAACCAATAGTTCAGGAGAAAGGTATAGGTCAGCTCTAAGCCACTCTGTCCCATTTCAGAAAAGTTTGCTGAAGATCAGAATTCTTTTTTTCCTATTGCAGTTGAGAAATTACTTCTGAAAAAGCAGAAATAAAGGTAAGAACTGAAAAAGCCATACTGACTTTAATAGGTAAGCGCTCATTTTTCAATCCCAAACCTATTGCCGAAATCCATTAACCCACCGCAACACTGAGACTTCTGCCATCTGTGAAAAGTCCCCGCCACCAGACCTCCCCGTGGCTATGAGCAGGGTTTCCCAAAGCCCGGTGTCTCTGTTTCCAGTTTCCACAGAGGCACTGGAAGGACATACCATGGTCCGCTCAGGAGACAACTGGATTACTTCAAAAATAAATACGTGAAAAAGAAGGAAAAGAACCCCAAACCAAACCACTCCAAACTGTCATCTTACGGTGTTACTATCCAAAATGCTGCTAATATTTTAGAAACCTAATTTAGCTTCTTGATTTTTCACACTTTTCTTCTCCCCTTAGATGCAACAAATATGAATCGGGTTCAACTTGTGTATAACCAGTTCCACTGTTAAATTCCAGCATGGCCCTGCAGACCTTTTATTTCAGAGCTATAATCTAGGTGCTGGAAATCTCCAAATCCTCTCCCGTGAAGTCTATGCTTTCTTCGTAATGGTTTCCAAATTGATGGAAATACCAGTATTTTACAAAACAAAATAGAGCGGTGCTTTGCAAAAGCTACATTTGAGCCTCAAATAAAACAAACCATCTCTTTAGCCCAAGTAATTGCTCTATCACATGATACATGGAGGTGGCAAATTGCCAGGTTGCAAGAATTTGCATCTCAGCATTGTTTCTTCTCACCAATCCATATAACCACAGAGATGAAACCGTTCTACTAAATTTTTCCAGCACCGTGAAAATACTAATTCCAACAGTTCATTTGCACATGCTGAGCACACACTGTCTAGGTCAGTAGTCAATACAAGACCTCAGCGAGCACTAAATTAATGGGACAGCGTGACATTAAGAGGTACCGCGTTGCCAGAAGTGCTGTCCTCCTGGTAAGATGCAACACGGATCCCGAAAGTCATTAGTGATCCCACAGTACTTCTTACAACACCAGCATTGCTCCAAGCAGGGTCTTGGTGAAATACTGACTCAGATAATCACATCCCACCAGCCAAGCTTCGCTCTAGAGTTTCAGCTACCTGTGGTGTTTTAAAGGGAGAGAATGTGGTGTCTATACCTCAGCACAGGAGAGGCAGCATTTTGGATACCTGATATCCAAACTGCCTATTATATCATATTTGCCCCTTCACCGGGGTATGAGTTAACATTCGATTAGGAATTGGAACAATTTTGATTATAGGGCAGAGCTACGCAGTGTAAGGAGGAAAAAAAGGGGAGGGGGGAATGAAGTCAAGTGTTACGACTCAAAATCTGGCCTCTGTTTTAAGATGTTTATGATAGATACTTCAAAGATATTTATTAAAAGTCTACAGTCGTACCTATTTGAGATGCAAAGAACATATCTGGATTAAGCAGACAGGAAATATAAAGTGTGCCAGGACACAGCAGAATTTAAATAGATCAATAAACATAGCTACTAGAACAAGAGTTCTCAATTTTTCCATCTCATGACCTTGCATTAGCATAAAGTTTTGAAATGTCCCTTTCATACTCTCTTGTTTACCCACGATGAAAGAGAAAGGCAGATCACATCTCTCCTCTCCCTGTTCCTAAGCCCTTAGGGTTAGGAATTCATGATCAGAACCCTGATGAACCGGAAGATCACCACATAATTACTCCAGTTAGCATGCAGCCAAGCAAACAAAAGAAATTTGAAATAATTCAGTATCACAGCATTTATTGAGTGACTAATCTGGCCAACTAAACGTCATAGAGCATTCTGCATTAAATGTGCCACGGTTTGGGTTTTTGGGGGGTGCGTGTGTTTGTTTTTAAGGTTAATGAGGCCAGGGTATTTTAAAACTGCACTACTAAATCATGCTATTAAATCAGTAATGAAAACTAGAGAAAACTGCTGGGATGTAAACTAAGCATGTGAGGGAAAGAGGGACAAGCCAAAAAAAAACCACACCCAAAACCCCCAAATACTTTCCCAATGTTTTGGGCTTCAACCTCCCTCTCCCGCCCCCCTCTATATTCACTCACCTGCCTGATGCCAAAAAGAGCTTTGGGGGGGGTTTGTTTTGGGTGGCGGTTGTTTGAGTTTTGGGGTTTTTTTACTTTGAAAAAAAAAAAAAAAAACAAAACAAAAAACCACCAACAAAACACCCAGGCTGGCTATGAAATAGGGAAGCCAGCACTCAAACCCCAGCCACACCCCAGGCATCTCCCAGGGCATTCTTTGATCAGTACGGGCCTTGGGAGGCTCAGGACCAACCCGTTCATCCCGAGGGGCCCTGGGAGACTGTCAGTGTCCGGGAGGTGGCAGGCAGGCCTCCGAACCCCCAGCTGCCTCGTAACCATGCCGAAGCCCTCGCAAGCCTCATCACCCAGCAGAGCGCCACTGACGGGCTCCGGTTTTCCTTTAGAGGTTTATGTAAAATTGTTACACATTACCTAAAAGAAGGAAGACATGGAAACATGTCAGAAATTAAATGAAGTTTCTGTAATTTATATTTCTAAGGTCCACATCCCTTCACTCCATTTGCTGCAAGTCAAAATACTCATTCATTCCACATCACTGCTTTCAATTGTGTTAAAACTGCCTCTGGCCACGTTTAATTACCAGGGTATTTATATTCTTGATTTACATGCCTAAATGTACACATTAAGGGTCAAATCCTGAATGAAATCAATGAGACAACGTAGGCAAAGAAGATAGTGGGGTTTGATAACAACGTGCACTAGTAATGGGATGAAAAAAATACTTCTGAGAACCTTTGTAGAGAGGTATTTTTGGAGCTATTTTTGGAGCATAACATTCCTACAGCTTTTGAAGAATTCACAACTATGACTGCAAATAATCTTTTTCATTCAGACTGCAGCAATGCAAAGAAACCAACAGCTAACGATTGACTCAAAAAAAAAAACCCTAACAAAATAGCCAAGGTAGATGGTTGCCCTCTTGTATTCACTGTCCTGGCTCTGCAATGGTTAAAAGGTCCCCACAGCTGTGCTGGCATCATCGATTAGGGCGAACAAGGAAGCGACAGAAAAATAAAGCCACCTTAATTTCAAGCTCCATTAGAACTGAAGGACTTGGGCGGGGAAGGGGGGAGAAATCAATGTTTGGCAAATGGGAAAGGACAAAATCTGCAAAAAGGAAAAAATGCATTTTCAGGCTAAGCTAATGCAAACAATGGATGGTGAACAGCACTTGAGGTTGCCCCTTTAAGGTTGTGTCAGCATTTCCATTTATAAACTCTGATTTTAGTTACACTCTAGTAGATTACCACAGGCTTTGGTATTATTCTAGCAGATACCGCAAAGTATATCACAAATGGTAATATAAAATAGCAGTAAGAGCTCACTGGTTGAATCATGCACCCTTTCAGTACCTGATGTCAGACTAAGCCTTTTAAAATTATGAGTCATACGCATACATACACACAAACAGAACATACAGTGCTGGGGCAAGCATCCTGGGACCCAGATTCTACCAACACTAAACCAGAAATCAAAGCCGCTTTTGCTACGAAGCCTGTTTACGGCACTCTGAAAAACTTGAAAATATCCCAGATACTTAATTTCAGTCTGCCTCAATTGCCACTTGGACGGATTTCACTCTAACCTTCCGCCCTCATTTAGATAAAAGCTCTTATTTCTGTATCTGGACCTCCAGAGAGCTACTCAGTCAATACTCTGAGCATCCACACCCAGAAATCAAAACCAAATCCTGGTATGCAACCTTTAATTTCAGTTCTGCCTAGATCAGGAGGCCAAGGTGAAACTGTTGTACAAATGAGATTAATTCAAAGTTTTCCTTCAGCGTAATGGAGCCAGGACTTCACCTCAGACTTTCTAAGCAATAAGCAATGTATGCAAGGAGAGCTCGTGTCTGTTCCCAGCATTCATTTCACAGATCTGCAGAGCTGGACCAAGCCTTAAAAGCAAGAGCAACACCATTTCTTAAAATTACCACCATGACTTTGGGCTTAGACATTTCAAAACAAGCGTATGGGAGCTAAATCTAGTATCAGGCCATCGTGACATGTTCAAAACACAAATCACACAGTAAAGCATAACATATACTGTAACCAAACTATGTTAGTAGGTATAAATTAGGCCCTGATCCTGCAACTAACCCCTACCAGGTTCCCTAAACAAGTTTACTAGAGCAACACCAAACCTCTCTCTGACACCCACACATCAACCAAGCTGCACGCATGCAAGAGCCAGGTCCTGGCTTACGTGTTACAACAGTGCTCCCTCTCCATATTCTTGTAATAATTCCTCCCCTGGCTGCCTTTACTGGGACCCGAGAGAGGTCTGCTATGGCAGTGCTCACAAGAAAAATACCTTTTTCTGAACAGAACGTCAGTATTGCATTTAAACACATACACCCCATCTTTGAGATATCAGCTTGCATGATCAACCCTTACCTGGAATTTTTAAAAGCTGCAAACAAAAAAAAACCAGCATGCATTTATGTGCTAAATATGGCATTGAGAAGAAACACTTGACTATCATATTCAACTTTGAAAATATTTTGCTAAAATAGGGCTTTTTGACAAGTTAAAGATCAAGGTTTTTATAAACTCTTGACATAGGAATTGTTATGAACTGGGTTTGCTGTGAGAAGCATTTGTTGCGTTGCATGGAATTTAAGAAGACAATCTTTGAAATGAGAGAGGAAAAATACAAGTTCCTATAACTTAGTGGCAAGCCTAACATCTTTTTCATAATCTTCCCGGCCTACTGCTCTAGTGGGAGACATTTCCTGGACTCACAACCCTTTTATGTGCAAGCAATCTACATTTTACAACTGATAAATAATTCAGATAATTAATTGAGCTGCAATCTGGTGCACTTCTTTTTAGTCAGCACTACGAGTACCATGTAAAAGATATTCTGAAAGTCCCTCTTGCTTGTTAACCCAATCTGAGGCTTCTATTAAGGCAAATTCCTAGATTCTCTTAATACTTTCAGAAAGTCTCGCATCAGCATCCTGGGACTTCATGCCCTAGGATGCTCCCTTTGGATTTTTCTTGCTGTGTTTTACTATCTCTAGAAGAAAAAGGATACTTCCTGGAATCCTCCCTCTGCAGTGCTGTCTGTTGTCATTTGAGAGATTAGATTCTAGCATATCTCTCTATGCTGCCCATGCACAGGCTGCTAGAATAGACCGCAACATAAGAAGGAATGGGGACAATAAGTAAATACTTAGGTAGGAAAGCTGGTGAAGCTCAAGCAAACCATCGAGAAACCAGTGGATGCAAAGGAGCAATATGGAGCACATGGCAGGAAGTCTAAGCAGTACTTTCATGCTATAAGAGCTTTGATAGAAATTAAAAGTCAGCAGAAACCTAAAATCATACAATAAAGATTTAATCGTATTTGTAACTGCACGTAACTGCAACAGTCAGCAAAGGCTAAGCATTAGGTCTATGCCTCTGGCACAAGCGCCCATATTCACCTCCAGAACACCACCTACTCCTGTGCTGCAGTGTACGTAGGCTGTACCAGCGCAGAGTCCCACCACAGTTTTACAGGGAGGAAGAGTGCACAGACTTGCAGTTTCAGGTGCTTACCTGACAAAAAGTTTCAGCCTCTTAATCAAATACTGTAAAGTATTCATGAACTGATAACACTACCTGCTCAAACTGAAGCTTGAAGGACACTTCATAGGCAAGAATAATTAGAGTACTAAAGAATCTACAAATGACAAAGAAGTTTCAGATGGGACAAAAGGCTTACCAAATTTGCTGCAAACTAGGCAGGCTTGTGAGTATAAACGTTGAGCATCAAGAAAAGACAGGACTGAGAAAGGACAGCTGAGCCTACAATACCGACAATAAACTGTGAACCAAGTTCATTAAGTATTTTGGAAGAAGTTTTTGTTGGTTAAAAAGAAAGTAATGGTAATGTTAGAAAGTGGAGGCTGCAGGCTTGATGCAAAACAGCTCTTCCCAGTCCACAGAATTAAAGCCTACCAGTACGTCTGTGTAAATACTGAGTAACAGCAGAGGAATAGTGAACTCCTGTAAAATGATAAAGCAGATATCTTCCTTTTATCACCCTGCACACTGCCTTCCAGGATACAATGGGAGCAACTTGTGGAGGAAGAATGCCACACACTGTAGAGGGATTGCTACATCTGGCCTAAAATAAACACAACAAACCTGAAGAAGCCCTATGGCTAAGCCATAATAAGCTTAGGAAGAATGAAAACAAATCCCAACATAATAATCAGAAGGTATAAAAAAAGTAACATAGGAAGAAGCTTTTGTGGCACATCTTTAGATAAAGCATCAAGTAGTTTTAAGACCTACCTGGTTAACAGACCTAAAGGACAACCAGTAGTGTGTAACATGAAGGTCTTCTTGTGTAACTAACAACAAAACCTTAATAAAAACTGCTCCGAAAGGACCAAGAGCCTGTTGTTGATGACCGTGTACCAGAACCTACAGATGAGCGCAGGGACTTGGCCGTATTCTAAGCAAGTTACTTTCAGATAACTGACCATTGTCAACATCAGCCAGACAGCTTGAGATTTGACTGCAAATATCCTCAAGATAGAGCAGAGAATGATGTTCTGCAAAACAACACAGAAATCCTTGCACCCGTTAACTGCAAAACAAACAGGGACAAAGCCTTTAAGACTGACATGGTACTCGTGTGCCTGCAGGATGACCTAAAAATGGAGCACCTTCCCACGGCAAATGGGTTTCAGCTAATTTACTATGAATGTTTTCAGCACATGGCCTGCAAAAATATATTTAAGATTCAAAGCACACATTTATTAGGCCTCAGACATAAGTATTTAGATTTAAATTAAAGTGATCACTGATTAAATCACCAGTGTTAATCATGATTCAAAACAGCAAGCACGAAACTTTGATTTAAACTATTGATTTTAATCCTGCTTTTTTCATTTGTACTTTTTAGCTGTTTTCCTAAAGGAAGGCCTGAATCTCCTTGGCCAATTTGGCCATTTAAACACTTTGATTTACAGTTAAGCACTGTTTTTATGCTAAATTTGAGGCTTTTCCGTAACAGGAGGATACAATTGTATCTACATTCACAATATAAACTTATTTTAAAAGCACAGTATTTATTCAGAATCTTAAACATTTTTACTAAGTTTGAAAACAACAAAAGGAGAAATTTCTTTTTTTCTAGATGATATTTACGCATGCATTTACACACGTGCTTCATGTCAAGCTCCACTAGGATGAACTAGAATTCCATGAGAAATAGGCCATAGAAAAAGGTTCAGTCAATTAAACTGCCTTATATAAAGAAAAAAGTATCCAGCTTATATTTCAAAATGTCTGCATTTCAAATTGTCTCTCCTGTGAGACCAAAAGAAATCATTAACTTTAGTAGCAAAAAGGCAGATTGAAAACAATGGCTAGACAGAGGCATTTCAGCACCTAAACATGCAAAAGGACCAATATTTAAGAAACTTCCAAGAAGGCCTATGCAAGGTAAGAACCCAGTTCCCAGAGAAATCACCTGGAGTTGAAATCAATGGGTCTCAGATACCAAATTTGTTTAAGCATGGCTGAAAATGTCTTGATTTCAGGTGGTGAGATATTTAAAAAAAAAAAATCTCCTCCCACATCCTTCAAACTTTTCCAACTAAGAAATCTCATCTGTCACTTGGGTTTTTGTTTAAAAAATACACTTATTTTTATTTGAATAATTTTAATAGTTTATAGCAGGCTTAGACCATAATGTCAACTGCCATTAATTCAAACTTAAATACTTCCTTTTTTAAAGAAATAAATGCATTCTAATGAAAAATGTTCAAATATTGACATGGGTCATTAGAAAAATGTATATACATATATAAATTCCAACCCCTACCATTCTGTGATTCTGTAATGAATACCACAGATTTCTTCATCACAAAGAAAGATATTCTGCAAGGGTAGGCAACTACCATAAAGCAAAAATAGATGGGTCACATTAGTTTCTAAGACACCTAGGGAGATGATCTACAGGAAAATTTACAAGATTAAATCACACTGGTAAAGCCTATGAACACAGCAAAGTCAGTCTACCACAAAGTTATGACATCTGAGATACAGTGAAAGAAAGAGCTATACTCACCTCTTTTCTCTTTTCCATATTGACCAAAATGCCCCCTATTCCAACACCTCAAAATTGCCAAGTGGTTCCACACGTGTTCTTCCCATCAGACATAAAAAAAGTCTCAAAACTAAGAGGGAGAGGTATCCCTGTGCAATTTAGGCTTGCAAAGCCAACAAAGACAGCTCCACAAAGGCAGTAAGTACATAGTTCCTCTTGACTTCAGCAACAGTTTGGAACTTAAAGTACTTCTGCCGATCTGGTACTTAATGCTGCTGCTGATAGCTAACTCAAACACCCATCATCATTGAAAGCAGCATCTCTCCTCTGTACTTCCTCTAGCCAGTGAATTAAACACAGAGCAAGACTATTTCCACAACGGCCTTAGAAGAGCTTTGAACCACAACACAGGGACAGCGGTTACAAGGGCAGTGTAATTCACATGTCAGAAATGCCCCTACCTGGATGTCAGTGTCCTTCACAGGTTCAAGAGGCTCAAATGTAGTGGCTGCACTGAGACTCTCTAGTCGCTGAGAAATGTGAGATATATCAAGCCCTCTAGACCCGAGAAGAACAGACCTATAGGGAAGAAATTGCAGAGGTATGAAATTAGTATTGAACAGACAGAACTCTAAACCCAAATTAATTGCCAATATTTAGGTCAGCCACATACAGACAGTGCTCCCAGCTGTGTTAGGAAAACTGCATAGAAACCAAACTTTAAACAGCCCTATGTGTATATCTAACTGCCTCAGCCTTGCTGAACTCTTCTGCTGTTCCACTGCAGTACTGCACAGCTGCCAAGTCCTTCCAGATAGAAAAATTCTATAGCATGTTGGTAAATGTCTTCAGCAGCGGCCAGAAAAAGGTACTGCACTTTTTGGCTTTAGTGCCAGCAATCAGGAACAGTAGCTCCTCAGATAAATCCTTCATTTCCCCACCACCCCCCGCCCCAAGTAGGAGAAAGTTGGGGGGGGGGGGTGTGGGAAAAACAGCTTTGCTGTCATTCTGTTTCTCCCGAGCACATCCTCCTGGCAAGACTCCCCACACATTAGAAACCAAACCCGTAAACAGCTTCTACCTCTGCGTAGATTTTCCAGTGCCGGCGCTCCATACTTACGCCTTAACATCTGCAGTCTCCTGGGAAGTGCGGGTCAGAGTGCGGGAACGCAGGCGCTCCCCAGCCTGCTGGATCTCCTGCAGGTTGCGTTCTACATGAGGGAGCTCAGAGATACCTTCTGTCTCAGCTGCAAGCTGTTCTGCCTGCTGGAGAAGCTCTCCAAAGCCTTCAGTATCCATCGCTGTTGCAGGTTTCACTCAGGATACACAGAAACCTGCAGAGAAATAGAAAACTCTTGCTCAGATATAAACAGTTTCTATACCTACAGGTGCACAGACAGACCAGCAAGAGTATGTCTTCTAGACCAGGATACAGAATCACAGAATGGTAGGGCTTGGAAGGGACCTCCGGAGCTGCCCCCGTCCAGCCCCTGCGTGAGCAGCACACCCAGAGCAGGGGCACAGGACCGTGTCCAGGCGGGGTGGGAATGGCTCCAGGGAAGGAGACTCCACAGCCTCTCTGGGCAGCCTGGGCCGCTGCTCTGGCACCCGCACAGCAAAGGGGTTTTGCCTCAGATTTCAGTGGAACTTCCCGTGTTCCAGCTTGTGCCCGTTGCCCCTTGTCCTGTCGTCGGGCACCGCTGAGAAGAGCCCAGTCCCATCCTCCTGACACCCGCCCTTCAGATACTGATAAGCACTGAGGAGATCCCCCTCAGCCTTCTCTTCTCCAGGCTGAACAAGCCCAGGTCTCTCAGCCTTTCCTCACCAGGGAGATGCTCCATCCCCTGAGCATCCTTGTGGCTCTGCGCTGGGCTTGCTCCAGCAGCTCCCTGTCCTTCTGGCACTGGGGGGCCCAGCACTGGACACAGCACTCCAGCTGCGGCCTCCCCAGGGCAGAGCAGAGGGGCAGGATGGCCTCCCTCGCCCTGCTGCCCACACTCCTGTTCATGCAGCCCAGGACACCGCTGGCCTCTGTCCATCTTCCCCACGCACAAATCATGCAAATACTTTCAAGGGGTCTCAGAATGCTTTGCCTTGCAGGACTGTGTTCTTAAGGCAGATCTATGGACCTGTCAGAAGTGGGATATAGATCTATATAACAGTTCATATATTGCCTTGATACAAAGGAGAGCGAAAGCAGAGAAGTCCCTGTGAAGAATCTGATGTTAGTTTAGCTATAAACTACTTGTCTGTATATATTTTTAATATACATATGAAAAATGGGGACACAAATATGCACGCAGAGATATGTATGTATGAGGGCTGAAGAGACACATAAATTATACATGAGGTTAAATTAACAGCAAATCAGACAAGCATATACATGTACATAGACAGCCACGACTAGCCATCTATTAAGACGTGTTAACCCATGCCATTAACCCCCAAAATCAGAAGAAATATTGTTGTTCCAACGTAAAAGGCGCGCCTCTAACTTCAATGCATGTAGAAAGTTTTACTGGTGTTTGTGAGAACTGCTTGCACAGACCAAATGAGAGAACGGTTAAAGAAACTAGACAGCAAAAGGCAAGGGCTGTAACAGGTGAGGACGTTAGTGCATTGTGCAGTTCCAAGTTCAGAACTGAGCCCGTTATTTTTACGGAAAGGGCAAAAATGTACATGCTTGGGATCAATGTAGGAAAAACATGTAGTTGTGAAGGTGTCCATACTAATGCAATATGAAACCCAAACCCTCAACTTCACGCACAAAATCCATGATTTGCAGCTAAATCAGCTATGTGCTACAAGCACCCAACGCCTCTGTAAAGCCACAGGAGAAGGTCATAGAAATCTGGTCTTGCTGAATGGTGCTACAGACATGGTAATCTCCGGTACAATCTCTCTCTCAGAACATCTGCACCCTAACCCAAAGTGCCCGGGATTAAGTAAGACAAACCAGATCTTAAGCATTAACTCCAGCTCTTTATCATTTACTCAAAAGTAAAACCAATGGAAACTATCTGGTTCGAGGGAGCCCGACAAGAAGAAAACAGGGCAATTTTAGAAACCAAAAAAGCCTGCAATTCAAGTATTTCTTGGTACCCCTCAACCATACCAAACCAATTTAATAGTACAGTTTTAATATTCCCTATGTTCCCAGCCTCACCACCATTCCCAAGTACAACCACCAGTGGCAATAGCACTGTTTTTGTCTGTCTGGACAAGTGATTTAAAAGCACTGCATGATGATTCATTCAGACATATGCAATTAGAAATATAAACTGATCTCTTCCGCCTGGGTGCCAGGACAAACCCTAACAGCCGGCATCGAAGAATGGAGGATTTCACAAGCACTCCCCACCCACTTCTGGAAAGCTGGGAGCTACTGGGGGAGGCAGCGATCATATTTGCACTGACTTGTTAACCAGGTGAGATAGCAGAGACTGAATTTGTTTGAACGGATTAACATGCCACCGAGATGGAGGGGAACAGGGAGGCGTGGTGGTGATGGAAATAAGCAGTTTCATGCCCTGCAATGCAGTACAGAACACCTTTCCAGTGTTTACTTGCAATAATTCAGGTGCACCCCTGCCAAAAGCAGCCTCTGTTGGCAGACACTGACCCAAACAGCCACACTCCCATACAGTTAAGAACACAGCGATCAGATCCTCCAGGAGCAGCGACTGCAAGAACAGCACAGGCTTCAGCTTGATTTGATCCGATCCGGTCCACTTCCTCTTTTCATTACCAACGAGATAGAAAGCCAGGAGAGTAAGAAGGCACTAACTTCTCAGAGAGCACTGAAATCAAAAGCATGGAGAAACAGTGCACTATAAAACTGCTCCCAAACCTGCACTTTTTAGCCATAGACTCTACATCAAAACCATATAAGATTCGTCCCACAAATTCAGTGATGTAGGACAACTGCAACAACTCTGCAAAATCTATTTGAATTCAGCAAACATAGAATAAACTAGTTATTTTGGAGCAAGTTAAATTACCTGTGATTATAACCAAGCACTGGAAACGACAGCTCACAACTTATCTGGAAAGCCAACACTAAACAGCTTTTTCTAAGCAACAGAATTCAAATATTTAGACTGAATAACAGCATGAACAACTTTGTCTCCACCCTGACAGAATTTACTGCATTCAAGAGACTGCAGTCTGACTCTTAATGCTGCTGTGCAAGATGGAAACTGCTACCACAGTAACGAGCTGAGCGATGGCAGATTTTCATGTCTGGCTGGGGAAGGAGCAACAACTGACACCTAAGGGAAAGAAAATACATCAGAAATTAAACTAACTTCTGCGAAACCAGATCGACCTTGGGCTAAAAGCCAGGACTGAAGAGGCTGTTCTTTTCTAGAGACAGCTGTTCTAAAACAACTTTGATGACATATCAATAGAAGCTGCTGCATTAGACTACTGTTCCATTAAACCCCAGTTTAATGTTTCCCCAACATTTAAAACCACAAATAAACACTATATATTGGACAAGTTGACTGGCTTTAAGCCAAAAAGAAACTAGAAAAGATGATGACAGGTTTCTTAAGTCTATTCAGACTGATCATAAATGATGATTTATTACCTGAAAAACCCTAAAAACCCGCTACAATGCTATCTAATGAAGAACACTGTCGCTATTATGCTCCAAATATGGCCACGATGAACATTTTACTGTACTAGCTTCAGAAGGATGCAAAGCAGAAATATTCCAACGCATGCACAAGCGTCTGTTGGACTTCACATACTGACAAGCTTTATATCATCTAATTAATGAACTTTGAGAAACAGACTCAAAAATTTAGATTTTTCCAGTGCTTTGAAAAAAGAAAGGAAGAAAACTTCCCAGGGGAGAAGGAAAGCCTCACCCACTACATTCAGTATAGCTGGTGGGCAAATACAGTTCTACAGGTTGCAAAGAGATTCTTCAAAATGGGAAGCAAAGAGGAAGTCTAGCGTTGCCCTCTCACAGAGGCTTCCACCCCAGTGTGCTCAAGAGACCCAGTCTGACAAGTGGGGATCAGCTTCTTTTGGAAGGAAGACACAAGAGCACACTAGTAAGAGAAAGTGGGCAACTCTTTACTTGCTGCAGCCAAGATCTGAGGCAAAAGTGCTTTTTTGACAGGCTCCAGGCCTGGGCTGCTACAGATAGGGTAGCAGCTTCTGCCTGGTAAGCTAAACACGAGTAAGGCCCATCCTGCAGGCCTGGGGAGTTCTGTGTGAACAGCAGCAACAGTACTGAGCTCTCGCACGGCACTTTGCATAGGCAGTGCACAGACATTTCAGAGAGGAAGTCAGCAACACAATCCCCATGCTACAGACAGCGGAACTGATAAAGAAATGCAGAGATTGAAATCAAAGAGCAGGTGGCCAAGGTTTTGTTTGTTTGTTTTTAAAGAAAAGCACAATGACATTTATAGGATCTTAGTCAGACACTGAAATAAGTTGCCTTCTAAGGATGCAGATGCTCTGTCACTGGAGCTCTAGAAGAGTAGGACAGGCATAAAGCAGGAATGGTGCAGACCTACTGGCCGGTAGCAGAGACACATCATTGGGGCCAACTCTTGAGGTCTCTTCCCACCTTATTTTCCATGTTTCACAAGTAGAAGTGACCAAGTACAACCCAAACATCTGCTGCACACTTTCAGCGGATCACCCTATAGTATGTAAAGCATAATATTAAGTGTTTAACCAAACCTAGCAAAGTGAAAACTTCCGTACCCCAGCTATACTGAAAACATATGAAATCGGGACAGGCCAACTTAAAAACAAGTACCTAAAAGCTCCCAGTAACACTTGGTATTCCATCTGGTACAACAGCCTGTTCCCCCAGCAACAAAAAGCTGATGCAGGAAAATCCTGAACAGGCCACACAACAATATTCCAAACTTATTGTTTCTTCTACCACCCACCAATTAACCCTCCCCTGCCTCCCATAAAGACTTTCCGTCCTGCAAGTTTTGTTCTTCATCTCATCTGTAGGTAGCCACGCAAAAGTCCAATCTTTTCACGATCTCAAAGAGCTCTAACAGTACATATGTTGAACAAAAATGTTTTTTTCAAAGTTTTAAAGGCAGTAACATTCAATTATTTGCTCTGGCACTGTGAGAAAGGACAAACAAGGGCATGCAACTCTTCTCTGTCCTGTTCATTATTTAACCTGGAACCAAATATTCGGCATTTAAAGGTATTTCTTCTAACTTACACTATCACACATTTGTCAACACTGCCTTTTATCTGCCACCTGACTTCAACGTTCCTTACAGTGGTCTCAAATCCCCACTGTCCTGAATAACTGACTCGGCTGGCAGTTTTTCCATCTCATCGCTCTCCCTCTTTTCCAAACATTTAGTACTTATTTTAAGCACCTGACTCTTGGCCAGCTCAGCAGGGCACTACCTTCCACAGGGTGGCAAACTGACCCTCATTAAATAGAGCATTTAGTTCGGTATTTGAAATTCCTTACATGAAAACCCAGATCCTTCCCTCATACTGAATTTCCTGGGATATTATCACCACGGGAACATTATGGATTTAGATGACAGAATCACACATATCCTCAAGCAATTTTTAAGCTTTTCCTATTTGTAAGACCCTAGAAGTTTTCCCAAGGAGTAGGAGACCACTTTAGAGACACAACGTAAGTCAACAGCAGCAAAGCACATAGGAGCTGGCTTTGTCACCCTCACCTTAGTTCTCCATGACCTAACCACTGTCCTGCAAGACAACACAAACAAACTGAAGGAGAAGGAAAGCAGTCCTTGTTTGCACTTGGGCTTTAATTCAACCCCTTCCACTTGCTGTTAATATATTCTGGTTTAGAATAATGTTGGGACACAGGTGGCACCCAGCACTCCCCAGCAGTTGCTAATTAAATACCAATGCCCAGCACAACCACAGCTCAAGTTTTAACACCAAGGCAGTTCAACATCACATCACAGACGTTTGGCCGTTGCCTGCAGTTGGGACCAAACAGCAAGAGTAAGTTACTCCGTACGCGCTGTGCGCTTTATGATGACTCTGGGAAAATCAAAGCTGTAACAATGAGTGAATCTTGCCTAGGAGGGACTAACAAATAGCATTCTTTAGGTTCAGAAGTAGAGTTCTGCATCCGAGATGCTCTGTAAGAAATCCTTACCGTCATTTTCACCCGTTTTGCACAAGAAGTCAGCACTGCAGTTGGCAGAGGGGGCTTGTGAACTGGGGTTGGGAAAAGGGCTAGTCATCACTCTCATTCAAGGATAGTCTGAAGGGTCCACATTAAGCATTTAAAGATAGCTATCCTGTCCTGCATCAAACCTACTGGTCTGAAAAACACAAGAGTCCCAAGTGGCATATATGGTTTACCTTCTGTGTGCCTCTGTATCTTCTATATCTTGCCAGGCATATATGAAAGCACCGCTTAGCAACTACGAGGTCACACAAGCTTACCAAAACCTGCTGCAAAACAGAAGTTGAGACAGAGACAGTGTAGAGAACACTACGCCTTCCACGAGCGCCCGGCACCAGGTGCTCTTCCCCCAGCCGGGAACCGAGCACTAACCCCGCCACAGCAAGGAATAACCCTCACGCAGGCAACCTGAAACGGCGAAGCCAGATCACATGCAAACACAGACCCGCTCTCCTCACACGCCTCCCATTCAAACAACGGCTTTCTGCTTCCTGAAGCATCTTGAAGCACCAACGCGGCACCTTGGTTAAATCACAGAACGTCCCGATCTGGAAGGGACCCACAAGGACCATCGAGTCCAGCTCCTGTCCCTGCACAGGACAGCCCCAAATTCACACCATGGCCCTGAGGGCCTTGCCCAAGCACTTCTTGAATATCACCAGGCTGGGCGCCGTGACTGCCTCCCTGGGAGCCTGTTCCAGGGCTCCACCACCCTCTGGGGGAAGAACCTTTCCCTAATCCCCAACCTAACCCTCCCCTGGCACATCTCCCTGCCGTTCCCTCCAGTTAAATGCTAAGCACTTCTTCCACATCCGGGCTTTGCACTGCTGACCAGCACAAACCAGCTGGGATGAAGGCACTACTCCTGGCACACACAAAGCCGGGCTTCGTGCTTTGAGGCGCGCTGTTTTTCGGGCAGAGCTATACAGACACCCCCCAGGAAGGCCCGCGGAGCTCGGCCTGCGGGTGCCCCTCGCCAGCCCACCACCGCAGCGGCCTGGCTGCGACTGGGGCGCTCATCGGGGAGGGGAGCCTCGCCTCGCCTCGCCTCGCCTCACGGGGGGG